>WOGO01003163.1:0-11987 GCA_015342085.1 Leptinotarsa defecta | reverse complement strand
TTGCCTGTGGTTTGGGTGAATCATCACTTGAGCGCAAACGTTTGCTAACCTGCTGTTTGTTTCTCCACATGAGACAAATTCTGCGTACGCCGCTCAAGAATTTGGTGCAAGGCGGTTTCATAAAGTACCCCGCTCTTCAGGAGACGTCTGAGTCGTTTTCTGGCTAAACCACCAAACCTTTTTTTATGTTTAGTTATTAGATCAGGAGTTGGAGAGTTGAGAAGCTCTCGCTCTTGATCTAAATTTACAGGGAGGTCAGTTGGAGTCGTAAGCTCGACATCGATCTCCTCTCTAGACTCGCTACTGATCTGAATTTACAGGGAGGTCAGTTGGAGTCGTAAACTCGACATCCATTTGTAGACTCAGCGTCAGGAAGAAGTTTACTCTGATGATAAAAAAATATTGATTTAAGTAAATGAAATAGGAATATAGTATCAACTTTCGGTTATATATATACCGACTCATTCTTCAGTATTTTACTAATACGGCTGATAAAAAATATTTTGAGTTTACGACTGGCTCTTTTTCAGGAACTGTTCAGAACAATAAGCTGTGTAATAAGAATAACAAATGCCAGAAGTAAAGTTGGTGCTTACAAAAGATGAGGTTATGAATATGAAGAATGAATACAAAACTAGTTTCCAAATCCATATACATGAAAGAATTTCACATAATCAAGAAGACTGGATAAGTTGGAGGAGCTATTGAGCCAGAGATTATAATACTACCCATCAAACTAATACTCATTGTTGGGATGAAGTTATCAAAAAATCAGAGAAAAAATTCAAAGAGCCCATAAGACTGCAGTGTTTTTCAAAGACTTCTAAAATATTGACAAGTCAGACTGCTCTCAAGCAAAATAAAACCAATATATCACCTCTCATAACATAAAATACTAGGTATTTCATTGAAAAAACGTTCAATCATTATGTCCATTCCTATTTATTTTTAGGTAATCAGAGATGCACAAAATAATTTAATATGCCACGGAAACTTTTACCATGGAAAATCATATCATTACACCCTGTATAAATATGCACCAGCAGTTTGTTTACCTCAACAACACTTTTGAGACCGCAATATTAAACAACATCGGCTTTGAATAATGCCTTGTCTTCTTAACAGTTCTTCAGCGACTTTTAAAAATTAACTTGAAACATGTTTCGTCCAAATTTGGAAAGTTGCCACATGTGCAAAAGCGTAGTTTTTGCTCCTTTTGGCTGAAAAGGAGGCTGAGCGTTTTTATTGTCGTCTCTGCGATATCTTGCCGAGAGTTCTCACCGCTTTATCGTCGTTTTTTCCTCCAGAATATTTACATAATCGGCTTCATAAATACGCAGATAAAAACGACGAAAAGTTCACAAATATTCTAGAAATTACCCCGTTCAACTTTTCATAATTCTTTCAACTGTTTTCTTTGTGGTCTTGGTTTGGTCTAAAATATACGACCGCGATAAAAATAGACTTTTGAAAAACTTTGTTGGAGTTGGGCAGTGAAATGGTTTTCATTTTCGGTGGGTCTCCAAAATGATATCTGGTAATTTTTTTTGATATGAGACAATATATTTCTTTTTCATTTTCTCATTGAGTCGGCTCCTGCTTGGTATGTGTTTTATTTCATTTATATTTGGTTTCAAGGAGAAAACACGAGCACTGTTTTATTGACTAATATTTCATTTTGAGACTTTGAAGGATCAAGTATGCACTGTTAATTTTTAGTAATACAAATCGGACATTGGCTTGATCAGCAAAGGTCATGAAAAAAGTGGAAAATACCTTGGAGGAACGGCCAGTGGAGGCATTTTTGCTGAATGGCAAAAACGATCCTTCATATGTGTCTTGGAGAAGCTATTGATCAAATTGATTGAGATACCGATGGGGAATACTGTCAAAGAGATGAACTTAAACAACATCGATAATGAGTAAACAAAGCCTCAATAAAACTCCATAGAAACAGCGGTTTCTATAGAAAAAGTGGTTCATCCCATTTTTCCAACGTTAACAAGGGTTCTGGATAATGTGGTGAAGAGAACAGAAAAATAATGAAAGAGAACAAATAATTTGACGATGGGTAGGAATACTGATAACCAAATGACTCAAAAAAAATGAGAGGATAGAAATGACAGCGACCATGTAGTAACATTCGTTTTTATGGGAGAAGGCATCAACTAAAGAGGGTATGTCTTTTCTAGAGAACACTAGCCTACAAAATTGCGACAAATTTCATTGCATACCTAATTCAAACACAATGAATGCTGTCTTCACTAACGAATCTGAAAATATTTGCGATAAACATACTCCCAGCAATATCACATCGATTCCTAATTTGGCAAACAATTTTCCGAGTTATCTCGTTAGTTCATTCAGTTGATGATTAACCGCATTACCTGTCTACTGACTCGAAATCAATTATCGAAATTTCTATCCCAGCTCCTGCGGTCTGCACAGAGGATATCTCCAGGGTATTAGAAATCATTTAGATTGAGCGTGGGATATATCAAGTTCTCGAGAAAACCCACACGTTTTGGGATACACTAATCGATTTTCTAAACCAGAGCCTGTCTATTTTCAACACTATCACAAGGGGATATGTTCCAAAATATCTTCGAAGTTGTCATGGGGGTATATGATTATCATAGTAAATAATGGGACGGTATCCGGTTGAGTTGATGTAGGTGGTTTATTCCACACAACCAGTCGACCACTGTGTGAATCTGTGGTTCGAACCGCAAGGCTGAACGATCCAGTTTTACTTCCTATCGTCCAACCCATGCAATGAATCACACGTTAAAAGGTAAGACCATGCTAGTCCTTAGCTCATATTTTGAGATTGTTCGTTTGTAGGGTTGTAACAGCTGGTTAACGGAAAAACAGATTTTGAACAAATTTTTGTATGTTTTCATCATATACTCATCAGAAAATGTTGAAGATACAAAGAGTTTTCTCAGTGTAGATATTTACTCACTCAGAGAAAACTGGAAACACAATCAACGTCAATAATTGCAGCAAATGTAACTTTCTGAAGATAGCAATAGCTGTAGTACAAAATTTTTAGCTAATTTCTTTGGTATGGTATATGTCCAACAAGAGATCTGTACAGTACAGGAAACAAGATTGTTGAAAAGGGTGGCACGAAAAAGATAAAGGAAATCATAATGAAACCTTGAGGTTGTAGTCCTACCCGGAGCATTGGGAGAAAGTTGGACGGCTCCCAGAAAGTGTAAACAATTGGTATGATTGAAGTCAAATCGATTCGAAAAAATTCCTCTGGTTGAGTATCATCCAAACAGAATTGGATGAATTCTAGAGCGTTAGGTCTGCTAGTATTCTCGACTGAATTATGAAAAAAATTTCAAAGGTAGTGTTGAAGACTCCAAATTGGTAGTTATAAATCATTTGTTGGAGAAACAAGATGGGAAATTTCTACAATATTTCCCAAGACACCCATTTTCCAATACACCAGCCTTTCCCCTGAACCCTTTTCTCCGCCATTGATCCAAGGTGGTTCACAACGTTAGAAAATCAGGCGTTGTAATTGGTAATTAGTCCTCCCCGTTGGTTTCTCAGCAGCTTCATTTATTAACGAGTCGCCGTTGTTAGTGATACGTTATTGTGTCGTTAGAGAAGCAACGGATTTACGAACCTAATCTGGGGATTCGGTAACCGACTTGTTAGCAAATTGCTGATAGGATTTAAAGTTCGCTGTTGAATTGTCAGAGGTCAGTGTGATAGCATTCAGGGATATCGAAAAGGATCAGTCGCATGTAAATGCGATTCCACCCCAATGAAAGGTTCTCCTTATTAAATAGTTTCTGATGTAAAAGTATCGATTTTTGAAGGGCACACAGGGCGTTTCCTGATGAAGTCACTCTAGAGGTGTCATAAGGAAAAGTTTTATAAACAAAGATATTTATGAGCCGATGGTGGAAGTAGGATATATAAAAGCAAAATAGAGTGGAAGAGTGGTTCAGGCAGAAATTAAGAATTTGGTAATGCTACAGATTTCCTCAGATAATATGTACCTAAATGAAATAGCAAATAATCATAATGCTACAAAAATACCACCTCACATGAGAAAATATCAAGTGCAGAAATGTTTCATGGAATGTATCAGAATGGACAGGAATACCAAATGATTATGATAAGATTCCTTCCTGTATTTTGATTTATAGAAACTGATGTCGCAATTTTTATCTCCTGTTCGAACCACCTTTCTTGTTCTTGCAGAAAAATAATTGAACTCATGAAGATTTTCATGGAACATACGTTTTCTTTACAATATATTCTGTTCTAGTGATTGGTCAGATCCATCCTTGGGAACAAAAAAAGGGTTCAAAATCTTGAAAATACTTGTCACCTTCTTGAAATCTTGAAGACCCTGTTGGAAGATCCTATGTCATTTCATTGACAGTATCGTGAACATCTCATTGCAAAAAATAATACTCTCGCTTCAGTTTCTACGACTCTAGACTTCTCAAAGTCATGCTGAAGGCTAACCCCAAAAGTAAAAAGTCTACAAACACGAGTAGCAATGGTGGATGATTCAATATCTACAAAATCTCCAGGAAATGCAAGTTTACTTGCTGCTAGGATTTGTAACCTACTTGATTTCCAAAAAAAAAGACAATCATTTTCCTCGTCTCAAAGTTACAGTGTCAAAAATGAATTACGGCGAGGTCTTATCAAATTAATTGTGGAGCTTGCATCATTCAGTCTTAGACGTTTTCCCTTATCTCACAAAGGATTTTTTTTTGTTTAGTGCATATACCAAAGAAAACCAAGAAAGTTTTCAGACTAATCGCTTCGGAATTAGTGATAGCGTAAACCACAGAGAAAACTCGAGCGGATGTTGGTATGGATTTCAGAAGAAAAGGCTCATGGACATATTTCTTTCATATATCACCATTTTCAGTTTCACGTAATTGAGAAACACACATAGTCTTGAGCTGCTTCACTCGATATTCACGAAGCCTCCTATCTGGCATCTGATTTTACTGAATGTACCCCGATGTCATGATTTTTGTGTTGGTTTTTGTGACTTTGAATGTTTTGGCTACTGATGACTCTCACTAAGAGAAGCCAGATATCAGTTTCATCTGGATGTGTTTGCTATGTTGAAGATAACGGGTACTCAGTCGTTGGTAAAACCTCTTCTTCATACCACCGAGCTTTCAGCAATATTGATTGTCTTCATCAAGGCTACAATATTGAAAGTTTATTGTCAGATAACAAGTGGATGATATGAAATTATTGGTGAAATGAATCGAAATGATGAAACTAATCACCATTCACATCGAACTCTATATGAGAGTTATGGAATGTTAACTTGCTTTCAGAATTTGAAATTTCTTCATAACCTATGAGATTATTATAAGTACGAATGTTCAAAGTTTCAGGTTTGCTAGAAATACTCAGTTTTGAATGAAATTAATTGGAAAGCTATCATTTTGAAATATTTGTTCAATCAATTCTACCAAGGCAAAATTATTGGAATTCCTTCACTCGATCAATGCCAAATTAACAAAGTAATCCAATTTTTCAAATCTTTCACCATTAAGCGACTCACGAAAGTCCTTCACAATATCAGCAATAACTCAAATTTAATTAACCTGTTTTCCTATGCTGAAATGATTTTGTAATATCGTTTTATTTATAACAACCTATCGATCATTCAGAGTGCAAGGACTCCAGCGAGTAAAAACAACACGTGTTATTGCCGGAGAGCCGCAGTATTTCATCGCCCTGTATTAGATGAATGAAAAAAACTGCATGTGCACCAGACCGTGTTAATACAGCATTGTTCTGTTTTTACGGCCTTCCAGTGAGGATAATGTGCACTTTTGTTCCACGCATTCGTTTGTAATAATATTTTATGGGTTTTCGTGTATTTATAATGGGCCTTTTTATAATTGCATATGGAGAAATAGGAAGGGAAAATTAAATAATCACGGCGGCTGATTTATCGAGGTATCGGCCTTCATTGAACTAGGACGTAAGTAGTGTTCACCAACGAAAAATCTGAGAAACGTTTTTATGTTAATGCTGAGAAGCTCATGTTCAGATAATACAGGACTTCCAATTCCTCTTCCTCTTCCTTTTGAAGTTGATCCCTTGGTGATCGAAACACGTGTCGAGGTGTTGAAAATAACGATTTGGTGTTGAGGAAAAACTCATACAGAGATGGCGTTCACATTTCATTTATTTATTTATTCATTCAACAGCAAAGCCAATTTACAAAAAGATATTCAACAAAGTGTGAGTAACTACAAAGTATTTTGAATGATCATGTCTGATGTCTACATACAATTTACAATTTTACAAAACATTTAGCTTCCCAGCTTCAAAATACGAGGCATCGGGCTGTTCAAAGCATAATTGATATGTAAAAATTCATATGAAAAATTTCAGGATTTCTCGTATCTTTCTGTTCAATATGAAAAGTTTTTAGTTGAAGTAGTTCTGAGTAGTATATACCACTATTTATTGATTTGAAGAGGAAACTCAAATTCATAGATATTCTCCTATCTTCCAATGATTTTATATTTAAATTAGTTAGGAGTTGACTGTTTTCATATTCATAACGTTGTACACTAAAGTGAAAAGCACAATTTCTTAAGAATTTCTTTTGAACATTCTCAATCAAATCGATATTTACGTTATAGTACGGGTTCCATATAACCGAACAATATTCAATAATGGATCTTACGAAAGCACAATATAAAATCTTTTTTGTTTTAATTGAAAAATCAGTGGAAATTCTCAACACAAAACCCAAAACTTTGAAACTTTTTGCCACAATTTCTGATACTTGAAGATTAAAATTAATTTCGCTATATTATTCAATGTATATTCAAAGAATATTGGAGTTCTAATTTTAGCGAACGTATTGATTTGACACTTATCAATGTTTATTTCTAACAAATTATTTCTACACCACATGGAAAAGGCTTCGAGATCTTTTTGAACCGTGAAAGAATACTGCAATAGATAGATGTAATAACTAATATTCGAACGCTGCTTGTTGGTACGATTCCTCATGATAATGTTGTACTTTTTCCTCACTCGTTTCGTGACCCTGAGCAAGAAAGTGGTACCTGTTCCCAGTTGGAATGACTAGCTCTTGATTTTTGGAGGCAAGAACGCAGGTCGGTTCTTAATTTTTCAAAGAAATTGATAACCCTGAAAAGGGTTATCAAATCAAAAGCTCTTATTCGAACACCATCTACAGAAGTTTCTAGAAATACTATAACCCTTTTCAACACTTGTCACTGTAGACAGAATGTCCAAATTTTAAAAGTTTCTACTCTCTCCAATGGTTGCTTCAAAAAGATCTCATCCTAGGGTTTGATGTCCTGGATCTCACAACTTCTGAGCGAAAGCCTATTTCCAGAATTTCCAGAACTCATTAGGGAAATTCAAGGCTTTTGTTTTACACTACTCTAACTAGACTTCTTTGATTCTTGAGACCCGGGACTCCTGCAGTCTCCAGTAATCCTGCAGTCTCCTGCACCTCATAACTATATTTCACAGTGCATCCAGAGCCGTCCAAGGCAATCTCATCCTTGTGTCCAATTTATTTCATATATTTTTATGCATTTACTTGTTTATATGTTTTTACTCTAATGCTTGCACTCAATCGTTGGAATTTATTCTGATTGATGATTCTTAAAATTTCTAACTAAATCTCCACTACGTGCTTTCTACATAGAATCGGTTCAAGCTGAAAACTCAGGCAATGTTACCACCTGTTCCATCAGTCCCTTCAAACATATACACCGAGCGCACCGATTCTAAGTATGACATATCTGTCATACTTAGAATCTAAGTATGACAGATATGTCATACTTCGAATATCCCTGTATTTATTTAGTTTGTATACCCAACTGTGAAATTAATAAAAATGATCGAAATGAACAATATGGACTTTGTACAGGTGCCAGCATTTTTATTATGATTTATTTGTAGTACTACTGCTCAGAAGATTCCTAGATCTGTGAAAATATAAAATAGAAATTTCAAGTACCTAATTGGTGTGCTGTGTTTGTCTCACAAACAGTACAAAATGGAACGCGGAAAAATGGAATGTTACAATATATGTTTTCCATGAGTTCGATATTTGAATCATCAAATCTAGATCGTTGGTCAGATCGTAGGTATTAGTTCCTTCTTCGTTTTCATGAAGAATGATCACATTCGGTATTTCGTTCTTTCCAGTAGATGGTGCTTCGAAATGTCATCGTTCTCTTGTTTAATCCATCCAACAAAATTCACGGAACACCACTCGAGCGATGATCGAACGTGTGTATTATTATAATTTCGCTGAGGTTACATTTGTGACTTTCTGGGAAGCCGGAGAGCTCTGAAATTTATTGTGGTATATTATCCGGGCGACAATTTTGCTTGAATATGCATTATCCCAACTTCGTGACTCGGCTTTGTTTCGAGCTTCACTTATCACGTCTCCGGCCTCCTACGACTTTGAAGTCTCACGATTATGTTTTTCTTACGCTCGTAAATGGTGTGTTATTTCTGGTCGACATTTATCGAAATAGCGCATACGATGCGTGATTTTTGGGGATTTTTTGATGTTCACTGGAGATGCAGTTCATTCAAAATTAGATTGGATTTTATTGTTTGTAGTTTTGGGAAAAACTACCTTGTGGCTTTCTACTTCTCCTTCATCATACAGGGAAAATGTCACGTGTGCATTCGCTACGGCTAGATAAGATGACCAGACGGTTGTAAATAATCTACAACTGATTGGTCTCCATTTCATTTTATTAAAAAAGGAACAACAAATTTTATAAATGGGTTTGATGTTTTCAGAGTCCACCTGTTTCGGAAAAATGGGGAAAGGAAATTCTCAAATCTGAACACACCATTGGACTAACAAAGTTTCAGTATATGAAAGTACGTCGAAATAATTTCTTCTCCAAATAACTTATGAGGGAATTGAGATTGCAAAAATCTTATTCAACTATTCTCCAAACTCAATTACCGACGTTACTCGAAAATTTCTATTACTTCACTTCAGTTATCTGGTTTTGGTTCATCAAATTCTTTCCATTTATTCAGACAAAAAATTGCTGAAATTCAACATTGGGAAAAAAATTAAGTTCATTAAAAGAATTCGGTGTCCTACCTTGTTCAAACATGATCATTTCAATTGGTTGATGAATATATGTTCACCAGGGTTCTTCCACTTAAAATGGTCACGCTGTGAATCTGATGGATTTCAGACTCCCAGAAGACAAAATATAGAGATGAGGTTCAATCCTCTTTTATGTGGTCAAAATATCAGCAAGTAGTTTTTTTGTAGAAACACAAACCTCAATAAATATTGAAAATGGACAATATCAAATTAGGTTTTGACTACAAGTATAATAATAATGGTAATGATAACATTGGTTATTTAATCTTTCAAGATCACAAAATTGTATAGGATACGTTACATACAGATTGAATATTTTACAAATCAAATTTCATTAGCAACTCTTATATTATCAGTCCTCATGTTGACTCGAATATTCTACTGTACTATTAAAGCAACCATTAATCAAAAACTCTTTTAGTTTGACTTTGAAAGTATTATCTTTTTTTCATTTCTTATATCATGAGAAAGGTTAATAAAAAAGTTTGCACCTGCAATCGATCGTCCCAGCATTCTCGACGTCTTTTTGGTTTTATTCTCATCTTGTTCTTCTTTGGGTTGAGAAACGTTTTGTTTACTTTTCAATTCATTCAAATTTGATTTCTCTCCTGATTTTTGAGCTGATTGATTGTAATGATTTCGTTTTTCAAGTAGTTTTTGAGGAGTCTCTATGATAGTGAATACTTTAATATAGACTGTGAATATTCCCAATTTTTGTGTTCATAATGTATATGTAGGCAAGCAACCCCTTCATTACCCTTGCCTATATTTTGTGAATGTCAGGGATGGATTTAACGGTGGTCTACATAGAAAACAAAAGGGAGAGAAAACCTGATATCGATCAGATTTTTTTTAAAGCAAGATATAGGGTGACTGATGAATTTTGTTCCATTTTTCAATTCTTCTCACAAACCACAGAAGAAATATGATTTACTTGTCAATAACCCTAACATCGAAAACTTTTGTTTGAAGGTGATTCACAATATTTCATGATGAATTTCACTAGTTCGGACTTCCATTGTCTAATATATAAAATGATTTGAAATCCCTGCAACAACTAAAAAAGGATAATTAAAAATGATTAGCTGAAAATAACAATTATATTAAGCAAAAATAACCTGAAATGAAAGAATAGTGAAATAAAATATAAGTAACAATAGAACGATTGAACAAATCGGGTGATGACTGATCACCCGAAGACGATTGTAGATACTAACAATCGAAACGTCGTGAACTAACGTGCCTTGGAATCTCTTAATTTTTATTTTCATTTTCATTTTATTTCTTTATAATTTTTGTTATTTTTTTTTGTTCATTCGTTTTATTTTTACTTGTATTTCATTTCACTATTCTTTCATTTCAGGTTATTTTTGCTTAATATAATTGTTTCAGCTTTCATTTATGATTCTCCTTCTTTAGTTGTTTCAGGGATTTCAAATCATTTGATATATTAGACAATGGAAGTCCGAACTAATAAAATTATTCGAAAACTTTGTTTACATTTTTGAAAAGAGCATCAGAAGTTGACTTGAATTGTCCTTGGTATTTCTGAATACAATTTGATTACCTGTCAGCTCAACTCAAATATGAATATTTAGAGAAAAGGGTGTACAAAATTGAAAAAAAAAATGAAAACCAATAAGTTTCCAAAATTCAATCGATAGAATCATCAACCCCTCTATTATTTTTCAGAATTGCGGGTCATTATCTTAAATCAAAACGTATTCAGAAAAATTTTCAATTTCAATTACTAACTTAGAAGCAACCTGTGTGTCTAAGTAATTTCTCGGCAAAATATGGTGTTTGATGATCACCAAGTTACCTTGTACCTGCTTATTCAAAGATTCAAAAAGTTTTGATCTAACAAACCTTTCAACATTACTTTGTTGTGAGGTGAGTGCATTTCTCATGCACTCACAATGTAAAACAATTCTATTGACCCCCCCCCCTGGTCAGTGGGCATTCTTCCCTCAATCCAGTGCCGAGGAAAATGTTGACACGAAACAACAGAGGTTTGATGATTACCCCAATTTTTCGGCAAAATTGATGAAGGATATTTTCCAATATAGGATGATCCATTAAAAAAATTGTGACGTGCTCTAGGGGTGCGATAGGGGAAGTAACATCAAATTTGAATATGTCAAAATGTGTCCCCCTGTATACTATGGTTGACTTGTTTTTTATTTTTTTTTGCAAATCGTTGTACCAAAAGTTATTCAGGGTGGCTTGTTTCAAATGAAATGCACTGTATATTGCCGATGTATCAGAAAGGATAGTGTTACGAGATAAATGTCATATTTTTGTATAACTACGCCTAACTAGTAAAGAAGTAAACATATTCTCGATACCAAAAGATTCGTGGGAATTCAACAAGGATTAGAATCTACTCCCTTCAAACGAAATTGAGAAAACAGCTGAGCAAAGTTGAGAAACTGGCATTCGACTATTAGCGTATCTCCAGAAGCAACAAACATCACCATAAAACGCGAAAACGAAAACATAAGGGCCGGCAATTTTATTTATTAGTCTCTTGGAGAGCTATTACGTTTTTATACAAGGATAATAAATAGCCAGCTAGTCCTGCCTAACGCGACCATCGTTCCTCCACACCCACCTAAAAGAACAAATTCAGTTGTAGACGAATTACTTTCGTTCTAGTCTGTCGTTACGTTTTTTCGATTCGGGAATAAATTCGAAGGTTATCACTCGGAGATACTTCCAAGATGTTTCCCGAATAGGAAGATATTTATCCTCTGGATTCTGGGGGAGGGTGATAGATGATAATAGTTATCATACTCGGTTGATACTCAAATGGAGATGTGAAACTTGTGGTATC
>WOGO01003162.1:0-14694 GCA_015342085.1 Leptinotarsa defecta | reverse complement strand
GTTTCCATACTTTTCAGCAATACTCTCAAGTACATACACTTTTTCAAATGTTTTTATCTGTAACACTTCAAGTAGTTGGTTTTTGGTATAGTTATCTTCAAAATACAAATAGTTATCCATTAAGAAACTTTGTATTTCATCCGTACTTTGATGAGCTGTCGCGAATGATAGGAAGCGTTGTCAAGAACTATTACACTATTCGTATCCAATGATGAATCGCGATCCTTTGTTTGCAGGCATGTTAGGCATACACATTCTCGAACCATCAGTCCACCCTTTCGTAACTGTGTCGTGAGTGTCATACCAAGTTTCGTCCAAATAGAAAATTTCCCGTTGTTCTTGTCTATATTTAGTTATTTGTTCTAAGTATTTGTTACGCAATTCCACTATTCTTCTGATAATGCTTGATGTTGCTTGTGATAGTTTATTTCCCTTGAAACCAAAATGGAGATGTAGATTCTTATATACATAGTCTCCGTGTTTCAATATTCAAATGCATCCGAATCTCATTAACTGGTATCTCTTTTTCGCAGTGTTCATCATCGCTATTGGAATCACTACACTGAAAAAAGTCTGCGTTGTTACCGCACTCGTTATTTTAAACAAATAACAAACATTTCAAGTAATTATAACTTCACCAATATTGAATTTCATTACTCAAATCGCGATCAGCTCCTGAACTGAACATTGACAACACGACGGTATAACCATCTTCGCATTCTATTCGTCACCGTAACATGACTCCAAATTCAATTTTATTACTCTACACCCAATCATAAAACTCGGATAGTAAAAATTATCTAATACGAACCGCCAATTCTTCACTTCACGTGGACTACCTGGCAGCGGCTTCATTTCTCTGAATTGGTTTTTTTGGCCTTTGAGAGTGCCGCTAACTTTAAATGTGTATAATATCGTTTACTTCGACTATACATAATTTTAATTAATGCGAGGATAACAAATCAAATAGTTTTCTTGGTTTATGCAAGTTAATTGTAAGCTCCTTGTAGGTCAACTTGAATTTACGCTCATTTAAATTTTTTTATAGTTTCAATTCAATACACATGGGACACCACTGCAGCAGCAATAACCGCTCCGTACAAAACCCAAGCTATCGTCACCATCGATATTTCGATTGTCATTGAATGCAGACACCGTTCAAAATTCGCTTCCCGTCCGAATCGATTTTTCACTTCGGGGAAGCGTTATCATGTTAGACCACCCACGATTCGCGAGCGGCAAAAACCGACAGACAGACACCGTTCGCTGATGTAAACACGCAAATTGCACCAATTTGTTCGAGACTTCATTCACGCGAACTATATTTAAATTCCAGACTGCGCGATCAAACACGCCCTTCAATTCGAATAAACAAAATCCGTACGGTCGTTATCGGTTTTGTATCCGATTCCCGAAGGAGTTTCCACACAGGACGTCTGGAATTGAGATTAGAATATCTGTTGGATGATTAGTTAGTTTATAGACACCCTTTTATGAATTTTTTGTATCAAACTAGGGTAAATATTCGGAATATTGGTGGCAGAACACTTTGAAAACAAAAATTGTTTGTGCTGTCATACCCGATATGTGTTGTATTCATATAAGGTTTTATCTATAAATATTAAATATATCGACCGTCTTCAGTGTAATAAATGCTCATTTCTAATTCATTTATTTTCTGAAATGTATTTGGCAGCGGCTGTCACCAGATGCAGATTTCTCCGCATCAAATTTTGAATATAAAGGCAGGTCCGATAAAGCTGTAGGGTTCGTGTAGAACGCACGAGGGCCGGTCTTTTTTGAAATCTAACTACACCGTGTACCTTTTTGAGATGATTTTGCTTCTAAGTTCCACTCCGGAATGAGGCAGGAGACTAATATTTGAAGCTAAAGGCCTTTCAACTACCCTAAAATGGTGCGGGACTTACTCGAGTAGTCAGCCAGATTAGGCTTATATTCCAAAACAAATAGCTGTGAAAAATATAACATGAAAGTCCAACAAAACAATAAGCAAAAATGTTTGAAAAGTAAGATCAAAATTTTACAAGAAAGCACGTCTCAAATAGCTGATTGTAAAACAAAAATTATCTCTTCATCAACTTGTGAAATGTTATATATTCCCTCATAAGGTAGAAGTCCAACATACGCGAACACCTAAAATACTCTACTCGAGTTTTGTGGAAATTCGGAAATAATTATTTGAAATTGCCTGGCTTCAAACCCGTGTGTACTAATTGCAGATATTTATACATATGAAAGGGGTGTAGTGTAATTTATTGCCTTTCTTATGTCGTCCTTAAGACGAATACAATAAAAATAACACCCTCTCTCTCTATACCGACATGGGGGTTAGTAAAAAATCCAAATTGACTCACGATACTATACTGGGTTCTGTTCTTCCTCTCTGCTATGATATCCGTATGAAATACACATCCGTTGTAAGTGCCACCAAACGCAACATCACAATTAAGTCACTACCCGCAATTTACAGAAATTCCACTACCGCAAAATCTCTTTTCGGAAAGTCCCTTGTCGCGACCCTCATTCGCAACTGACTTCCGCAACTCCCTTTCGCGACTCTCTATAGCAATTCCTCTATCGCAAAAGCCCTTTTCGCGACCCTCTTCCGAAACTAACTTTCGAGACCGTTTCGCAACCCTCTTCCGTAACTCCCCCAACTGACCGATCACCACTGTGCCAATTAACCGACTTCCCCAACGGTCCGATCACTACCCTCCCAATTAGCCCACTTCCCCAATGGTCCGATCGCCACCGTGACAATTAACCGACTCTCTGGTATTTCGAAGTCCGAAAAACTGTCCGTAACACTCCTCCCTTGTGCCGTCCCCTGATTGGACTGATCTTTATTCAACATTCCCGAATTTTTCCATAACCCTTCCTACTCAAGACCTACATCTTCTTTTCATCGAAGTCATTAGTCAGTTTTTATTTTAAATACATTTTCGAACCCACCTATTCAGATATGGCCGAACTTCCTTAGCTTGCATTTTTACGTTCCCAGTATTATAACTTATCAACAGGATACGTTTGTTTAGTCCAGCCGAAAGAAACTAATCTTCATGATGCCGATAAGGTTCAACAATCATAAATTAAATTCAACACTTACTCTGTTGGAAAAGTATTGATACCGAAAAACCGGGTGACCGACCCCGACCTTTATGAATAAAATGATAATTTTCGGTAACTATCACAATGGCAGTTATTACAGTGCTTAAGTGAAATGATGAGCAGGACACGACTCTGAAATCAAAACGCAGCGCATCCCTTTCATTATGAAATTATGGCCTGTAAAAGATCAAAAGGACACATTCCACCTTCTCTTTTGCACCAGAAAACGATTGGAAGACACATGATTTCATCCGCCACATCAGCTTTACACATCACTTCAACTTGTCTCATATTTTTTCGCACAAATTTACATTTTTCTATGTTGGTACACTCTTCTCGAATATATGATCAATTTTAGCTATTTAGTATGCTTAGTTTGTTGGTGATGAGCTGAAAAAGTTTCAAGATAGGAAGAATCAAACCTCATACACAAGTCAATAAAAATATTCTCGGACAGTCAAGTGGCGTCGGAAGCTCTTGGCTCCTACCGAGCAACGTCTAAATTGGTAGCAAATTGTCAAAAACGACTCTCCTCAATAGGAAGACTTAACAGATTGTCTCTGGTCTGGATTCCTGGCCACACTAGCCTGGAAGGTAATGAAGCTGCTGACTCTCTTGCAAAGAAGGTTTATGGACTTCTGCCAGAACCTTCCAGGATTGGCTCACTCCAAGGCGTTTATCCATCCTTCGAAGCTTGATACCAAACAGTTGTTTTACTACAGTAAGGATGAACTACGATGTCTAAAAGGCCTTCATACTGATCACTGTCATTTGAATCATCATATGCAGAGACTTGGACTGTCGGAAGACAGTGTCTGTCGCCACCAAAATGATCAGATCCTAATATCAACCCCACTTCTCTGAAACATTTTGGAAACCTTCGCAACATTTTCGAACACTCTTTATATGACAAACTAAAAACTGCAACAACCTCAATTTTCGCCTTAATGCTATAATTTTCCCAATATTTTGGGAAATTAAACCATGCGAAGTGGGTATTTTCGGTTGGATATATCACGATTCCAATTACTGACTGATAATCTTCTCACGGTCATCCTCAACCGCATTATTAGACTGAAGTCGAAGGTGGTTAGCTTAACGATATAAAACATCCGTGGAATGCTTGCTAGACAGAAAAACAACCAACATTCGACGGATACAGCTTTATCACAAAAGAATAAATGTACAATATAAAGGAAAGCATGCAAGAAAGATGACAGCTTTCACTGAACGGTATCATAAATAGATAATATTTATTTTTACAATTTTGAAATATTCATTTTTTTCATGTGATTCACAAGGATTACTTAGAGAACATTCAGCATACACAAATATGGTGCTAGGAATCGTACGTTACATAGCCTTGTTGATTCTCATCTCAGTTTCAACCTTTGGGAGATGGCATTCATATGGAGAAGATTGCTGTTGAAGGATTAAAATTTATGCAGCAGATTCAACTTATTTATTATCCCCCAGAGACTGTCTACAGGACACAGGACAACTGTCTAAGTCAGAAATTCCTATATAAACATCAACAATTTTTTAAATATGTAGATTAATTGCAAGCTCACTAATTCATTACGGTTAGTCAAATGCAAGTGTAGGATTCAAAAAAGAGCAGTGGAGCCTTTGGAATGGTTAACAATATAAATCGCACTCAATATTGATAACTAAAACCGCATTTAGTCGGTTCCTTTATACTAGTAATAAAACACTTCAGTTTCTCTCCTGACAACCCGTTCCCCAGTATTAAATCCGCATATTAATATTTGAGGATGTTAGAGGGGTTTGAAAAATATACCACATGCTATTTTTGTAAGCCCCTATCCAGCAGGGTGTCAAATTGTTAGATGGGTTATTAAATGACTCGGTTAGTGGGTCCCATTGTGGCTGCTAATCGTCCCATTTACACTGGATTAGAGAATTTGTTCGCTAATGGATATCTTCTTTTTCTTTTGGTAGGGGCGAAATGGAATTTGTCTCCCAGATTTTAATGCACTATGCACTTCAATGCGCTGAATTAAAGTCATTATGAAGCTTAATGAATGGAAGGTATTGCCATATTTCTCACCAGAAATGCAAATATATGCTAAGATTAGTAATAAAACACTCAGAAGTAATTTTTTAGACCAATCATTTACATCAACGTACTTATTAATTTATGACAATGGTCATGATTTTCACGTAACATAATAGGGGTAAAAACTATATAAACAGCGGAAGATAATCCTGAATCAAGTTGGAATGTAAGATTTCCAATTGTAAGAAAACCCCAGGAAAACTGACACTACGGTACATATATTCCTAATTGAGTACTGTAAATGAGATATAGACTGTAACAAGGTTGGAATATTAGATTCATAATAAGCGATATGTTATTACAATTTTTGGATGGGTCATTACGCAATGGATTATGTTCTATGCATTATTCAAAAATATTACTGACGAACAAACATGAATATTACAAACAGAAACTCAAGTGGATACCAACTGAGAAAATATTATGGATCAGTTATTATGTTTTCAATAGATCAACTTTCATTCATTTCCAAAATACTCGGAAGAAAAATTTCTGAGTTAGTGTCAATACAGGTGTATTACCATTATTCAATCTACGTTTGATAGTAATGTTTGTGAAGAAGCAAAGATCTCAACTCTCTTGTAATGCTCTAAATTGGAGATGAAGGAGTAGACATTCTCTCAATTTCTCTAATGAAATAATAACTTTGCGTTTTATAACTGTCATAGGGTTGATCGATTCCCATTTTACAATTATTGTCAGCATGTCTTCATCGATAATCAATTTTCCATTGGCTGGCTAAGAGTGACGAAGGCAAAATTTTAAATGAGTAGGCACTATGGAATTAACTGTCATCTGTATCGAGGAAGTCATTTATATGAAGCAGAATCGCTGCAAGAATTGACCTTTCGATCACCGACAATGTTCTGGTGGCGACTGTTAAAATTTCATCTCTCGAAAGAACTAAATATCACACAAGTGATACTAGTTGTACTATCCTGACTATAAATGGTCAGTAGGTAATTCAAAACATTTTATTACCTGTACAATTATCTTTATTGTTGGAAAGCAAATCAATCTTAATGTTTGTATCAACAAGACTTACTAAAGCCACATTAGGTAAGTGTCTGTAACTACTCAATTTGTTTATTCGAAGTTTAACTGAAACAATAGTAGTAAATTGTGTGAAATTTCGTGACTGGAAAGCAGAGGATCAAATCATCCATGGAGTCTTTCCTAAATTTTAAACTATGTGCCATGATAAATGAGTTTCGATTCGTTCATAGAATGGCACCTGATCTTTACAGCATTCACATGTTTTTGTTTGAAAGTTAGATGTTGGCTAAATGTGTGAAATATAGTTCTTATACTCGTGTTCGGGTAATCATCAGAGATTGTATTGTATTTGTCTTTATAATGTGATACTGTTGCTCTTAGCAAGTTCGCTTGCAACTCCTTATAAATGAAGTGGACACTCTGAATGATAACAAAGATGATAATTTGGTTGAAAATCTGTAAGAGTGTAAGACTCACGACGAAGATTCCATATCAGAACAGGATTTAGATGATAGCGACGAAGCTGCTGAAGATGTAACAGAAGACAAATGTTTCAGCAGGAGTTAAAAAAAGCGACTGCCTGAACACAAAACAAACAGAATTATGGAATTTAACTCTTCAAACTGACAATATATGTGAACAGATTTGTAGTTTTATCGTCACAATTGATGATAGAGGCGCAGGAGCAAACATATTGGAAACTAATAAGCCATCTCCGATTAGAGAGCTATTCGTTATAGTGAATAGTGGGGTTTTCTGTCTCTCAGAATACCGCACTATCATTGAGAAGTTGAATGCTTTTAGGAGACGTGCCAGCTTTAAGCAACGTTAAACCAAACCAAGCAAATATAGAATAAAAATAGTTGCTATAGTCGACGTAAAAATTTTATATACTTGAACTTTGAAAGTTTATGTTGGCCGAAAATCAGAAGGTACATATTGCGATTCGCTTCTGAGACAACTGTCTAAAGATTGCCTCTTTCTATTTATGGTTATGAAAGAAATATCACTTTAGTTTATTCCACATAAACGTATTTCCCTAAATGAAAAAGTTCTTAAGCAATAAAGCTTGAGGTGTACTGAGTTAAACCTCAAAATGATGAGCAGCCATAGTTCCTCGCGTATTTCTGATATGTAACGCTCTTGGTGGAATCAAGTATCTATAAAAGAGAGACAAATCTCCAATCTTCCTTCGATGTTCGAGACTATCCAAGTTGCCAGTTATGTTCGTGTCTCTGCCAATCAGGCAGATGGCTCTTTTCTGGATGGAATCTAGTAGCTTCAGGATATGCCTAGAGGCGAAGCTCCATACATGAGAACGATACTCCAAAGAAGGTCTGATCTGAGCTTTATAAAGCATCAAAAGTTGCTGAGGTGTGTACAGTTTTCCGGTTCGGAACAGTGTTCCAATATTTTGAGAAGCGGCCTTTGCAATTCCAGAGACATGACTGTGCCAAGACATTGGTTTCCATTTTGACCTCTAACAAACTTATCGAAGCAGAAAGCGGAATTGTCTGTCCTGACATTAATATATCCGGTTCGGAGACATTTATCTTTTTGGGGAAAACCGATGCCTTGATTACTGGATTGAATCTGGTTACTTTCCCCCCAATAATTAGTTAACAAGTTTTAACTTGGTATTTAGCTTTTTACAATATCATAAGTTAACCGTAGTAGATACAGCTGAAAAATTTAAGGGTTCTACCCATTTTTGAAAATGCTAAAATCCGGCAACAATTTTTCGCATTCGGAAGTGTTTCATGTACAAAAAAAAATTTAGTGTCCCAATATGAATCATGATGATTCTATAGACTCTGAAACAGGTGAAGAAGATAAACCAGAAATTGTTACTTTTTATAACGAAACAAAAAGTGGCGTGGACGTACAAGATTGAATATGAAGGTACCTTGCATAATTGTGCAAGAAACACAAAACGATGGTCTATGGTAATTTTTCATTCTTTGCTCCATGCAGCCGGTGTATAAAATTTTAATATGAAGGAAATCTTGTTGAATCTCACTATTTACGATGTAGACTATTTTTGACAAATTGTCTTTTCAGCTCATGGAGAAACATTTACATGCTAGAAATGTTAATGTATGAACTTGCAAACAAGAACAAATTAACTTTGTACTGGGTGCCAGAGTATTCAGGAATCACAGGTAATGATAAAGCTGATGAAAGCACTAGACGCGGATCATCAACTTCATATATAGGTCCTGAACCAGCTCAGGGGGTAACCAAAATCATTGATACGAAACCATATTAGGACATGGCCAATAAGAAGCACACAGAGTACTGGACAAAAGTACCTGGAAACAAACACAGTAGAACCTTCATTAGGTAACCGTCCGAGAAAAGAACCGAAGAACTACTTCAATATAGTAGGGACCGGCTCAGAATAATTACAGGGTTACTAACCGGTCATTGTACGCTTAGAGGACACTTGAATATATTGGGGCTGTATAACGGAGAACTCAGCTGCAGATTATGCAAGGAAGGGATAGAAACAGCTCTACACATCTTATGCGAATGTCAGGCACTGAATCACAAGAGGTAGGCAATTTATGGACGTACGAAATTTCGTCCAGAAGAATATGACGAACATCCAACACGGAACCTGTACAAACTAGTACAGGGAACGAGACTGATGGAATGGGTGTCATGAGGCTGCAGTGTTTTCTGGGGACTTGGACTAAATGGCCAAGTCAGAGAGCTCCCAAGGTATCAAATGGCCAAGGTACCAAATGTACCAAATGCCAAATGGCAAAATCCGAAAAAAGAATCGCATATTACGCGTATACTACTATATCTACCAATAACACTGAACCTTTCTGGAAATTCACTGATTCATCTGATTCGTTCAATATCAGAAAAAATATTTTCTGTCTCCTCTCTGCTTCATTTTCAGTAGAAATACCTGTGATTATAGAAACTGAGAGCATTGGGTCGATTGAATCGATTACGAAAAAAAGGTTTCGACTTCCTACTTCCCACGTCATTTTGTATGAATATGGGGAAATAAAGTCAAAACCTTTCTACTTCCCACTTCCCACGTCATTTTGTATGAATATGGGGAAATAGAAAGTCAAAACCTTTCTCTCACAAAACTATACCTCTTTAAATTTAAATTTTTCGATTGTTTAGGAAATCTGAAAAAAAAAATCTTTCTGAGAAAAGACTATTCTCTCATGAAATAAGTGCATATATACATATATTTCATGTTAATTGTCCTACCAATTATCTGTTCAATACTGGGAATACTCTTCAACACTCTTCAACTACCCCCTTTAGTATTTCTCCTTATTTACAGTGCATTTCTTTATTGTCCCCCCTCCCTTTTATTTTTTGAACGGTTCAACTCAAAAATTGAAATTTGGAATAATGAAATCAGTGCATGAATATTTTAATTTGGAGTGAAATTGACAAATGAAACAAGATGACGGCTGGGCGTCATCTAGGAAAAAAAATTAAATGGAAAGGGGGTCTTGTGACACATCTTTTTGAAGCTCCTGATAAATGCTTCACAATCCTAGAATATAATCTCAATATCTTCAACTACTACAAAATGGCGGAACTTTAAATAATTGCCTGAATACATTGACATTTAACTACATAATATGAGATAATAAGCTTGAGTTCAGAAGATGCTCGAAATGGTTACCTTGAAATTCTTGACATACGAACAGCCTATCTGATATTTTACGCCAAACATTTTTGAACACAGTAACGTCAATATCTCTACAAATATTTATTATTCTCTGCTGTATATCCAATATTAAAGCACGTTCAGTTTCGTACACCTTCTGCTTCAAAGTGACCCATAAAAAAAGTCCAAAGGTGTCAAATCTGGCGAGCGGGCTGCCATTCTGTAGGATCTCGACGGCCAATCCAACGACTGGGAAAAGTAGTATCCAAATAGTTTCGTATTTGTCTGGAGTAATGTAGTGGCGCTGCATCTTGTTGGAATACAATATCCATATCGAATTCATTAGGATCCGCTTCGACGAGAAGGTCAACAGTAGTTTCCAACATATTCAAATACAGTTCTCCTGTTGAATTTTGATCAATAAATAGAGGTCCTACAATATGGTTTCCTGATATTCCTGCCAGAACGTGAATTTTTTCTGAGTATTGGGTATGTGTTTCCTGGAAAACCTGAGGGTTGCTGTCACTCCAATAACGGCAATTCTCTCTGTGAACATTGCCTTTAAAAAAAAATGTACTTTCGTCACTAAAACAAATATTGTGGAGTTAGGTAAGATGCCTTGCAATGGTTTCCGTGATGATTTTGTAGAATTCTGTGCTTCGATCAGGGTCATCTTCTGTTAATTGGTGTAGCATTTTGATTTTGTATGGATGATACCAATTCCTCTCCAAAAGTCTCCACACAGTAGTAGAAGACACCTCAAAAACATTCGCGACCTGGGGGCTTTTTGTTGTGTACACTACCGGTAGTTGTGAATTTGGATACAAGTTCCCTCAAATATTTTCTACAGATAGGACGATTTGGAAAACATTCATTGAAAATCCTTTCGATCTCAGGGACCGAAAGGATTCAATTTTTTCTTCCAATGGACGAGAATTGACCATTTTGAAGATTGTTGACGTGGTAACTTCCTACTAGTGATACCGAAAACTAAATGAGAATGCCAGAAATTGCCAGAAATTCTTTTCCTGGTTTGGAGAGTCATTTTATATTCACAGTTAAAATAAAATGTGAAGTTGTTAGCAAGGTGGTGTTGTTAGTAAGGACTTGCTAGTAATGCCTGAAGAAGCTATTGTAGAGAGGAACAAGTGCTACGTCTTTCGTAAAAGTGTTTAGTGAAAATTTCACAATTAAGTGAATGACTCATCTAATTTTCAACTCAAAGTTTTAGTTCTGTGCATTCCGCATGTAATTAATAAGACAACAAAGCCAACAATATTATATTTCGATAGGACCCAGACAAAAGGCATGGAATTGTCCAAAATATCAATACAAATTTGATGTTCATGTGTAAAAATGGCGTTTTTTTCCACTTTGGTGTCAGCGGCATCGGCTGATGGTCATGGGCATTGTATTTGGGATAGAGTTTGTTAATAACTTCCAGAGCCATTTAGAGAGCATCATGCGTACTTCCTTTTATGATCCACTATTGAGCTTTTAGCGGTATTACCTGTAAAGTATTCCCAGTATAGTGATTAGTGTGCCATTATATGCAATAGATGTTTTTGTTGGTATTATTATAATCTATTATATGAGGTTCCACCATAACCATGATGGAACCTCATTCAGATTTGAATCTTGATACTAATTTTGAAAAGTGCTCAAATTTTCTATTTTGTAAAGTTTTTAGCGCAAAACTTCTCTACCACCTAGTGATCATTTCTTTCTGAAAAATTTTAAGGTGACTGTGGCGAAATGGTCAAAACCGAATAATTATCATTCTGTGTTTTCTTCTTCAACTTATCACAGCAATAGTAACAACAATTAGGTAATCATTGGCTGTCGCGGGCCAGATTGATGACAGTAAATCATTGGCTGTCGCGGGTCGGATTGATGACACTGGCGGGCCGGATTTGGCCCGCGGGCCGTAGTTTGGAGACCCCTGTACTATACTATAGTATAGACACGCCTAAGGAAGCTATACTGAGGAAGCTATTATATAGCGAAACACTTGTTGCATTTTTCTAAAAATTTTTAGTGAAAATCTTAGAATGAAGTGTTTCTTGAAATCGTTATAGATTTTTATCAAGTATCGGCCGTTTTCATCACGTACCGTTAGATGAATATATGTGTCAGAAAATCGATAGTATTTGAATAATCAACAGATGAATTGAATATGAATCGGTAAGGTGCAAGACAAAATGAATATCTTCATTTTATTTACTATTAGAACTTTTCACCCAACTGAAAAAGTTATTGAAATGTCATGGTGCCTACTAGATATGTATTTCAAATTATGTCAAAGAACAATTCATTCAGATCAGTCTCAACTCGCATACATTGTGGGTTATTGGATTGACACATATTAGAAACTACTCCCCTAGCTAATACCACGTAGGGCGTTGGATTATATCCGATATGTGTCAGTGCAGAACTCTTCTCAGAAGTAATTCCTGCTTATGCTGTGGTCGATACAACTGCTGGAATCAATTTTCAATTATTGAAACGAGCACACTTGCAGACAGGTTTCGGACTATTTGGCCTCCCGTCAGTGCAAAGTAGTGTCCATCATCAACATGACGTCGATGATTTCCCAGAATCAAAAACTGAATTTCTTTCAGAGTATCATTCCTCGAACTAGGCTGAAGCGAACGACAAACAACATATTTGTCATCGCTTCATCTACCCGTAAACGAGGTAATCAAACGCATATCCGAATCGCCTAATTATTCGTATAAGGTCCAGTCCTTCAACTTACATTCTACGTGAGATGGGACTGGCCTGAACGAATTGTTTCTTTAGATAATAATTTGATTTACTGTCAGTCTTCAATTATGCCCCCTTACTATATGTGACATATGTATTTTGCATTCATCCTTTTGAGGAAACTTTTGAGGCTGACGAAAATTACAGGAGTAATAATCAATTGATAAAAAAAAATAGTTTGGTTTTTGCAAATATGTCAAATACTGTTTTGAGATATTTGAAATTTAAAAGAAGATCTTTGAAACGCAGGAAAGTTCCTAAAGAAGTCTCACCTCTTGAAATTGCATCGGAAATATTGAAAAAAAAATTGGTATTAGCCAAACATATGAATGTACAACAATTCGCCGACAAAAAATATAAATATTACTGGAGTTTTTCCCAACACCAAACCATTATTTCAACACCTCGACACGTGTTTCGATCACAAAGTGATCATCTTCAAGAGGAAGATTAAACTGTTCGATTCTCCTCTTCCATTTCAGATTTCTCAAATATTCTTTGATATATTTAAAAAAAACCAATTCGCCGTTTTCCCTTCCTCAAATAATTGTTCGTAGCTCTTGTAATTTTCACTACTTCTCTTTCAAAGGCACTTTTATCGTGATTTTTGGTCTTGGAGGTGAAGTTTCTGATAAATTGCCACTTGTTAACTAGACTATGACTCGTCGGATCCGAAATAATGGAAAACACCCTGACGATGAATAAATACGAAACGTAAAGAAAGGATTTTTATGTTCGGCCGGTGTTTGTTCGTTTGCGAAAGATTCGCAGCGGCAGAGAAGCGGGGTTTTACGATACAACAGCGTATCTGGGATTGTTGATCAATATTTACTCAGTAATTCACACTGGTATTAGATTTCCCCCAGACAGTGCGATTACCGACAGTAAAACTTGGACAAAATGTTTTGCCGAAAGTAAAAATGTGAAAATATCACCTAAATCCAGGAACATTCATAATCTATATTATTTTCAACGAATTTCCATCAATATAACAAAGAAGATTACGTTAAAGTGAATTTAATGATCAATAAAATTAATTTCAGAAAATGTTTTTTGCATATTATAGATGTAAACTCTGTGGGGTGAATTGATTTTCACGTGATTAGCAATTAAATTCAAATTCAGTGACATTCATTGATCATAGAAGTAACATATTCAATGCGTAGGTATTAAAAACAATATTTTAAATAATTAGGTGTTGAAAACTAACTTTTTTTTGAGCGCCGAACCAAAAAATCCTCTAATGAATTACCTAACGAAGTTACTGTGAGTATATTTTTGTAGAAAATATAAATGAACGCAAATACTTATGGATAAAACGACTGAATTCAGAATAACATTCAGAATAATATAATTATTTTACAAACTACACCGGAAACGGTTTTGATCACAAAATTTATTTTCAAAATTATCATGACATGTTTTGCTATCACAGTAGCTTTTTCATAGTGAATAACATACTAAAAACTAATTCTTCTCTCTAACTTTCATATATCGTACATAATCACCAGTGAGAACTACCTGAGCCGGTACATATTCAATCATAATTAATTAGAGCATATATTATTTCTAGATCCACTCAACTTTTATGTACCTCAGGTAGAGGTACAGATGCAAAAATAATATATGCTGTATAGTTAAAAAAAATTCACATCGTCATTCATCGAAATTTGCTCCATAACAATGATGGTTTATAAAAATCAATCAATTAGATATTCAAATAACACGCGAAGGAACTTATTGGGAAGCTAATATTTTTTGAACAATTTCATTTCTGATTCAAACAACTTTTTCACTTTCTACTTTCCTATCAATGTATGAAGAGTGGTAAATTTCCAAAGGATGGGTGGAAATAATTCAATATATCAATAAAATCGACCAGGAAATTGTCCAAAAAGAAATGTGAAGTATACTGGAAAAAGGGTACTACAAGAACTCCGCTTTTCACCGCTCACCGCTTTTCGAGTTAATACTAATCTTCAAACGAAAGCTGTTGAAATTTTATGATATTTTACTCATACGTTTGTGAGTTATTGTGTAAAGAGTAACGCTACTTTTGTTATTTTCGCATATA
>WOGO01003161.1:0-14695 GCA_015342085.1 Leptinotarsa defecta | reverse complement strand
TTGAAGATAATGTCTCAGTGAGCATAAATCAAATTATTCCACCTTGTTTCATCTTTTCTTCATATTCATCTAGTGTATAAAAGGAATTTTCAATTAAGAAAAGTTTGATAATTTTTTTGAAACAGAACATGTTGGCCTTTTTTAGATCATCTGGAAAGATATTATATAAGCTAAAATTTAAAGAATTATTTGCCAATTTGGTAAGTCTATATCTGGGTATTCTGATATTGTGTGCTCCTCTAGTATTATGTTGACGAATATCAGACTGTGTAACTAAGTTTGGTAGATTCTTATAGATCTCCACAAGATTACTTAAAATGAATAGGCAAGGAAGAGTCATGATCTTCAACTATTTGAACAGTGGTCGGGCAGTCTCTCTATACTTGGCATTATCACAACACTACTTATCTATAGAGTGGACTCTAAATCTCCAAAATTACCACAGGACTATTCAGAGGGATATAAAGTTAAACCAGGTATACCCAATGCTCCCCTGGGCCAAATTATTTTAGCAGCAGATATACAGATTGTAAAATCTAGCTGTGTCTTTGAGATGTGCGAACGATAAAGAGAGATGGAAACTGTCCACTACCAACTTTGATCGTGAAGTTTATTTTTTTAAATTGATACAGAAAATACGAATAAAACACTAACGAAGTGAACACTAATATAGTAAATATTTTATATAAAATAGTGACAAGTGACAACACTTGTGTTATGCTACAAAGTAATACTAATTATTATAAAATTACAGTTGTGTACAGAGTTAGGAAACAATTAGGTGGCAGTGTATCTATTGGTGTACTAATATTTTCACAAATTCAAAATAATTTTCGAAAATAATTTTTTTTTATTCTATAGAAAAGGTTTTTTGATTTTCAATTAGTTTTATCCTTAGAGGTAAAATATTACAAATTTTAGGTAGTGTGTATCAATTCGTTTGTTGTACTTTTAGAAATATAAACTGTGGTAAACATGGTTTTATTAGAAAGTGTTTCGATTCTGGGCAGATTACCATCTTCATCCATGGTATGACCACTCCACAACCTTTTTGGTGCGTGTGTGTAACGTGAATAAATGTTTCATCAATATAAATTAATAGGTCGACATTCTCAATAAGTTTTCTTATACAATTCTTCAAGAATTCTATAGTCGAATAGGCTGGCGTTCCATCAATATTTTTCTATAACAGTTCACTGCTCGAAGATATTTTCAAATACAACAATTAACTCACATTTCACCACACAGAATAATTTCTCCACCTACTTTTCTAACCTGATGTTCACTACTCGAGTTCCTCGATGTTAATAATCTCTCGCCCTACTCTGCCGGCTGATCTACTAAACATCCGATATTCAGAGACACAGCTAGATTTGCCAAGATGTACTTTGAAAAATTTGTTAAGGTAAAGGGCGTTCGTTTTCAACAGACACATTAATTATGATACTAATAATACTTCATTTCTTTTTTGACAATTACAATTTGTATATGCTGTCATATATATTTATCTGATATCAAAATTTTGTGTTTTTGAATACTTAATCTGGAGAGAAGTAATACAGCTTATTATAAAGATTTTTTTAAATTTCTTCTCTAAGATTGCCATTTTTTTAAATAGGCAGAATGATGCTCTCTCCAACTGAGAATTGAATTTCAAAGACCGATCCAATCAATGAATGGTATATAATTTTCAATAGGGAGATGTTAAGAAAACACTAGGTATTTATACAAGATATATTGTAATGTCAGTTATATTTTCAATGTTTTTCCCAGCCTAAACGTGAATTTATAGTTACTTCTAGATATTTTGAATCATGTCAGCTTCATTGTGGTATTTGATACATGATTACTGATGTCAATAGAATGGCAGGTAGACAAATGAGAATGACATTTACTCAACTTTGTCAGTAACTCATGACTAAAACAATCATTGATTTTACGAAAATTATTTTGGATTTTAGACTGGTCAACGATATAAAATAGAATATATCATTTTGCCAGAGGTATCGATAGTTGATATCTTCCAGAGTTTCCAAAAGCTGTTGATCAATAATAGTGTACAAAGCTTTGACAGGATGTAGAATAATACAAATAGTTCACATTCAATCATTTAGTGATGAAATAACACGTTAAATGAGTCCGCCACAGTTGTATTCTCTAAAAATACACACTGGGGATTAGACAATAGTATATTATACAAGGAGTAGGAAATGTGCCAGTACTCATTAAATCGAAGTTGGTCTATGATCACCTTTGGCTCGCATGAATGATTCAAACAAGTAATGACCCCTTTTGGCAAATAGAATACTATATTTTTCTATGACATAACAGAAATGTTTTAAAATTAGATTCATTTGAGAAGAATATCCTGAATCAGAGAAATACCATTACCTTACAAAAAAATTCTGTTAAAATATATCTTAGTCAAAGTATGGTATTTATGACACAGACATTTTTCTCTTTATTACAGCCACCTAACCTGTGGCATACTTTTATGGGGTCAGTCTTCACATGCAATTGAAGCCTTTCGTACCCAAAAAAAGCAATCGCTCGAAATTCACTCAACTTACATTTATACAATAAATATACCAACAGACATTACTAGTTTGAGTTATAACCGTTTCAAGTTGAGCACCCACTATTGAGGCACTCTTTCTACTCCATCGAAGAGTATTTTAATTGTGGGACATTAATATTTCAATATGAACCTACGTCAAATTTATATATACCACGTGATCTTTTAGATATTCAGTCTATTTTCCAATTGAAAATTTGTGGTTTCATTAATTCTGTTAGAAAAAACATTCGAATTTGGAATTCAATCAAATAAATACCATCCATGACCATAATACAAGACAAGCAAAAAAAAACTACTAGTTAAATCATATCACTCAAAATTTGGGTAGAAATCCATAATTTATTTAGGAGTTAAAATATATAATAATCTTCCAGAGAAACTAAAAATGAATCAAAAAAAAGAATTCAAATCGGAATTGAAAAAGTTTCTGCTTTCTTCCTCTAATTAAAATTCTGATCTCTACATTAATTTTTTTTTGTTTTTAATTACAATTATAATTTAAAAATGTATATATGTAGGTGTGTGTATATATTTATGTGCTCTATATTTAACTTATATTTAATATTGAAATAATTTATTTAATCATTATTTTAAATTTTATCCCTGTTATAAACATTCTTATTTCTTGGGATTAATAAAGATTATTAATATTATTATTTTAGAAATAAAAAATGTAATTAGCGTGTATAAACCGCAATTATTGTTTTTCTTGTTTGTCAGTTTAACTTGTCACTATTGTACATTTTGTAGTAAATGTGATGAAATAAACTTATCTGTCTATCTATCTAATTTTCAACATTGGATTTCAAAAGAAGAACTTGAAGTAAGAGGAACCAGGAATCTATAAATACAAAGATTTCTCAACTGTTTAATCACTAATTTCACTACAACAGTCTTACTAAAAATAGTTTTATTTTTATATGTTTACAATGATAGCTATCACAAAAACCTATGAAATCATCTACAGCCTATTATACAAAAAAGAAGCGTACAAATGAACAAGAAAGCACAAATGTGAAAATGCTCTGGTCTGATGGGTGTGTAACGTCTAATGTTTAGTGGTTGAAATAAAAAATGTAGTTATTGTCAGAAATTCATTTCGGTAGTGTTGGTAATTTCGGCCCGGCATTTACATAGTACATTCAGACCCAGCATATATATTTTCAACAATGTATGGTTCAACTCTATTTTTATCAGTGTAAGAAATTCCATTTCAAAGGGTGAATCCATTTTTTTACATAATTTCATTATACTCAAAGCATAAACTGGTGCAAATTTTGCCTTAAACTCATTCAAAATATTGTCTGAATATGCCATGCCTGAAGGCATGGCATATTCAGAAAATCAATGATTACCATTTCGAAATGTTTCTCATCATTTCCTCGAGCAGATAAATCTCAACAATTGTTTGAGGTTTTTACCTCCCTGTAAACCTCACAGCAATGTTCAAGTTAAAATAGTTTATTCTATCAGCATGATTCCAAATCAAGATGGATCTTCCAAAACAAAATGCCATAAGAGTCCCTTCGACATGTTGACTATTTATAACTCATAATAAATCACTTAGTTTTTTTGAAATATAGTGATTTGAAGAATATAATGAAGAAAGTACGTCTTCACATGTTATTGAAAAGATAAACAACTATGAACCTGAACTATGCCAAAGTAATATTTCGGGTTTTTTGGACCGTAGTCTGCAGGTTTTATGCCTGACGTTTCGGCTACTACTGCGATACGACATTATCAAAGGCACGTCTACCGCAGTAGTATACGAAACGTCAGTGGTATGAATAAGATATAATAGACATTGTAGTACAATACCCTCACAGTCACAAATATTTGACAATGAAATGGGACGTTATCCAAGAATTCAGTTTATCTAGGCATTCACATTCCCTTGACACCACTCAAAGACAGAAAATATTTCGAGTTGATTTCCAAACAGAATGTCATGTATTGAAACAGAAAAAGACTGCTTTCCAAAACTTGAACGTTTTGTACAAAATTATATTTAATCCAACTCACCTTATTTGGTAGACAAAAATCTATAAGTACAAGTTACGAGTTTTTGTTTGAATATGTTTATTACACAGTAATTTTCAGTTTTACCCATACTTGCACAGATCTACTGATCTGGACGTATCATTCTTCAGATTGTGGAAAGTCTTGTTTATTGTTAACTAATCAGAGTTTTTCTTATAAACAAATATACAGTATATTTCTGAAATCAGTTTTTGAAGTGTCGAAAGTTTTATAGAAAAGAAAGTTCAGTTAAAAGTTAAGGATTATTCAATTCAGTCTGGATTTCATTTTCATTGCCTTTGTTTATTAACACACTAAGCAAGGAGATAAAAATAAAGCTGAACGATTCACAGGTTTGTAAATTGCATATAGAATGATTTTCATTTGCTCAAACTATTGGTATCGGAATACAATCATTTCTAGCAACTCCATCATAAGGATTTATTTGATATATATGTATCACAAGAGCCTCTTTGGAAAATTTATTCACCGGTACAAAAGGGGTGCATTTGCAGTTTGAAATTGATATACACAATTCTATGAAAATAACTAGCATGGAAACACTGAGGGAATTCTTCCAGTAAAATTAGTCATATATTACTTCTAATTTTTAAAAAACATGCTTGATCATTTTAGGCCGCCTATATCAACAATAAAATTTCAAAGATCAGCAAATTACAAGGATAATGACACAGGGTTGCCACAAACTTGTTTGTTGGAAATACACCAATTTTTCCATGTATCCCAGACTCAATTTTGATTATTTGAGGAATGGAAAATTTGTATAAGTCACCAGGGACGTATCCAGGCTGTGTATCCCCAGAGGGAGACATGGGCTAATATGAAGAATCTCAACTTAAATAATTAATTCATGTGGTTCACATGGAATGTAAACACACTCTGAAAGACACACAGTCAATGATAGATGAACTTATGAAATCAAAGCTAAAATAAAACGTATATTTTTTTTCGATAATTTTCAAGTTTTCCAAAAATATGTTTTTTGATCTAGTTTTTTTAATTTTTGGATTAAGATCTTCAGATGATGTGGTGCTGCAGGTTTTTCCGGGTTTTCCTGCAGCTGAAAAAGCAAATGCGCCACTGGAATGAATGAAGTCGCCCCGGAGCGCCAATTAATTTTTATTGTTGTTTTTATTTTATTTCTATGGTTGTTTTAATAAAATTATCAAAATGTAGAGAAGTTATATTGTTAGGTTTTGTGAATTTCATTCGCAAATACAATTTATTGAATTTGAGAAAATCGAAACATGTAGTTGAATCTGAAATTTGTATGGAGTCATAGTGTCGCATCCTGAACAACTTTTACAATTTACATTTTAAGATATTATGAACAAAAAGGACACATTACCTGGAAATAAAATGATTTTTGCGTCACCGTCAAAGCCAGATTGATTTTCAAAAAAACTAAAATATTCCTTAAACAGAGCTCAGTTTTAGTATCAATTTCAAAATTACATTCAAGGATTTTTAGTCTCCTCCCTAAAAGCATACGAGGTCAGTTAAAAAAATAGAGTGACTGCTCAAGTTTCCTGGACTTCGTACATTCGATTAGCGATTTTATCTTTTTTTATGTTGGTACACATATGTTCACAGTTTGCTCTTTAGTATGTTGAGTTTGTTGGTGAGAGGCATAAAAGTTACGAATGTTTTGGCGTGTTCGGCGATTTTCTGATATTGGATTGATGACTTTGCATTGAATTTTGTGTAAAAATGGAACTGAGTGCTTAAGAAAACATTTGAATTGTTGATAGTGATAAATCATGGGTATATGGTTATGACATCACTACCAAAGTTCAATCGTCCAAATGGAATAGCTCAGGGGAGCAAAGATGAATACAGTACGACAGGTTGGATCGAATTTCAAGGTTTTGTCACTGTTTTCTTCAATAATCGTGGCGTAGTGCATCAGGATTTCTTGTCACATGATCGTATGGTCAATAAGGAATATTATCTTGAGGTTATGTGCCGTTTGCGAGAAGCAATACGTCCGGAATTGCGGAAAAACAATCAATTCATGGCTATTGCATCACGATGATTCACCTGCTCACTCGTCATTTCTTGCTCTTAATTTTTTCGACAAAAACAACAACGTCATCATTTCCTAGCCACCGTATTCACCAGATTTGGCCCCGCGCGACTTTTTTCAGTTCCCAGGATTGAGGAGACCCATATAAGGACAGCGTTTCGCGACGGTTGAGGAGAGAAAAACCGAATAAATACTTTGGGAAAAATGAAAATTCACCTTATTTTTTGATACTTTCATGTTGCAATTTTTCAAATCGAAGGTTGCTGAAAAATTTGTTGGTACAAATTTTTGAAAAATCACGATACTTTTTTCCAACGGGACTTTCTTCGAAATGTTCAAGAGCTTCATGTTCAACACTAGTCAACATGCAGCTTTTTGCGTAAAATGTTACAGCTAAAAAGAATATCTTTCGAGACCTACCAAGTATTCCCTTCTTTTCCCATGTGGCGAGCAGAACTTCAGCATATTCGACACTGACACCCGCACTACAATTCCTCGAAGTCTTCAGTTAGAAAGACCGTATCCACTCGGGGCACCAGACACAAACAAATGTCGTTTCATAGGTCACTAACTATTTACAATCGTTCATTCAAATGTGCGCCTTCGTGTTCTTCTACTGTCGACAAGGGGCTAAGACGCGAAGGTCGGGGTGAATGAAGAAGCGGAGTGTCTCTGTGACGTCAATAATTCTATTCGAACTAGCATTTACAGAAGGATTAAGGATGATCTTTCTGTGGTTAGGGCTAGGGAGAAATTATATTTTTTAGCTTCTCATAACTTGATTATTATTTTTCATATATTTCGTTGAGAGATAAGATAAGACAAAAACCTTATACAAGAAACGAATATAAGAAAAATTGACGAAAAGAAAAAATGTAAGCAGATTAAAAAACATTGTTAAGTGAGTGAAATCGAAGCATACTGATATTTTCTTCAGAAAACCACATCTTTTTGTTCAACAGCATATTTTCTTTTTAAAATGTCTCATTTTCAAGTGATTTTATATCAAATGATTCAATTAGGTGTGTATTTAGGACCATCTTACATCTTGAATCTAAACAATTTCTCACTTCTCCTCTATAATACTCATTTCTTTCTATGTCTATTTATTTTCATTTCTCTTCACCAAGTTTTGATGGAAATGCTGTAGAATAATAAAAACTCAGACAACCAGATGAGTTTGTTGATGAATATGAAATCACTGAAATAGAAGTTGAAGTTATCTAAAATCATCAGTACCTACTCTTGTAGATTTTGCCTCAAACAAAACTCAATGAAAGACACACACACAAACATTAATTTGTCTTGAATTGTCCCGGGGCTTCTTTTAAATTAAATCAATCAGCAGATCTAGATTATGTGGTCTAACTTATTTCCTATTTTTATTATATTCTGATCAATATTTTAAGAAGATGAAGAAACCCACATGAAGCAGGGGAAAAGTCTGCGACTTTTTTAAAAGAACGACAAGATAAATGATCAGACGACTAGTTGAGTAAGAATATTTAACACCTCGACACGTGTTTCGATCACCAAGTGATCATCTTCAAGAGGAAGATTAAAACTGTTTTAATATTCCTCTTGAAGATGATCATTTGGTGATAGAAACACGTGTCGGAGTGTTAAAAATAGCGATTTAGTGTTGGGAAAAAACAACAGTAATATTCATTACTACACCAAAGGTTCCAAACAGTGCATCATAAGTACTATTTGTCACAAAATTTTACCAAAATATGTCTCTGTTATCTCAAAGACAAAAATCTTATTTTTCATATTTATAATTTTCTCATCAAGGTAGAAGTCCAAATGAATGATATAGGAAATAAAAAAAAATCAAAAATTAATGGTGATAAATCTAATTTTTCAAGTAATTTCAGACATTATGCATATATTGGAGTTGTTTTTATCTATCTCAGATGGAAATTGAGCCAGGCAAGTAAAAAATGGAAAATAACAAATAAATTGAATATAAAATAATGAATAGCTTACAGTAATATGTTTTTTGAAAGACAATATCAAGTTAATCTATCTTTTATAATGTATGTCATGTGTCCATAATGGATTGTAATTGTAATTTATCTTTCTGAGTATACTACTTGTTGTATCGTATAAAAAAACTGAAAAAAATGCAGAACAACATAGAAAAAATAAATTGACGCCTAGATTGAGTAAAGAAGAATAACTTTGTCGAGAATAACCAAAAAATATATTGTTTTCAGAATTAATTTTGAAATCTCGAAGATTCAAGAAGTAATGACTCAATATCAATAATAATTTTATGTATGCATTTGAAAATTCACCATTTCATGTTGAATGCAATTTTTTTAGCTCAATATTCCATAAATCTGATATGGTTTGTACAGTGTTCTTGTAAACATTTTGTGCACAAAATAAATATATTGATACTGATATTTGAAAATGATGAGAACCGTGATTCTTGTGAATGAAGATGGAGAAATGGAAAGCCATAAATCTTTTTTCTCAAAAAAAATAACGTCTCTATTTTTGCCTCATTCCCGTCGTGAAATATGTCCACTTTTTTGTCACGCACAGCTATATTTTTGACTTTCATACAGAGATTTCCTCTTTAGTTTTTCTAAAAGACGTATTTGTTATTCTTTGCTTTGGGTAACCTTTTACTGTAACTTGGAATACTGAAATACCGTTTTTATTTCTTCACATTTAACTCTGATAATCATTTGAAATATAATTTTTTTGGGAATCAGATTTTGTTATCTGCTTGATAGTGGAAAATTCACTTCAAATTGTTACAATAGTTTTATACCGTCATGCACTTACGCATGGTCCTTCACTTTGAATCATTCATGAAGTGAGTACACCTTTTCTTTCCTAACCGCTTGGTTTTTGACTGGGGTGAACAAGTGAATATCGAGAAAATATTAGTATGCCTTTAATGTGGCCACTATTCTTCTTGGCGCTTGGCATTCAAGTGGTGGCTTTTAATACATAATGTAAGCATTGTAATTTCAAAGATTGTAAAGTAACGCTCTTGAATATCAAATTACCGATAGAGTTATGAAAGAAAGACTCTTCTGTTCGACGAAATTCCTCATTTACGAGTAGGACTATTCCGAGAAAGTGAATACTAAGGAGGGGTAACGATTTAACACAGAAAAACGAGATTGTTTTGAGCACATGATGAATATACTGAAAATAATTCTATGGAAAATTGTATATTTTCAATTCATATGGTGATTTCAATAACAATATTCTATTCAAAAGCCATTAATGGACAAGAGGTGAGATGCAGTCTTCCCATTAGTATTTAAAAATATTTTCTTGTTCAGTCGGGAAATTTGACAGCAGAAATGGATTAGAAATTGAAGGAACACTTCTTTATTGGAAAGGTAACTTGTAGAACTTTGAAAACACAAAATATTACTTATAAAAACGCTAGGAATATGTAGTGAAGAGTGAATGTCAAAAAGCTCCAAAATAAAAAATTGACCAAGCTTTTTATAACGTATTCAAATAATACGTATCATCAGAATCCTGAAAAGGTGCTCTAAAAAACCTCAGAAACAAGTTTAAACTGTTTTTCAGGACTTTTCAAAAATGAACCCATTTTCGGAGACTCTTCGCCCATTTTGGGAGACCCATGACCGACTATGAGTCACGAAATCGATAACCTGACCTCAGATTCGTAAAGGGGTGTACTTAAATTTCCCAGAACAAGTTTAAACCGTTTTTTAGAAATTTTCAAAAGTCGACCCATTTTCAGATACTCTTCGCCCATTTTGGAAGACCCATGACCCACTATAGGTCATGATGTCGATAATTTGATCCCAGATTAGTGAAAAAGTGCTCTCCAGAACTTCAGAAAAGAGTTTGAACCGATTTGAAGAATATTCAAAAATTAACACATTTTCGAAGACTCTTCGTCTATTTTGGGAGACCCATGGCCCACTTCCACCCATTTTCGGAGACTCTTTGCCTGTTTTGGCGACCTATGGCCCACTGTAGGTCACGATATCAATAATATGACTCCGGATCATTACAAGGGTACTCTCAATAACCTCAAAAACAAGTTTGAACCATTTTTTAGGAACATTAAAAAAATTGACCCGTTTTTGGAGACTCTTTACCCATTTTAGGAAATTCATGATTCACTGTAGGTCACGATATCGACAATCAGTGAAAGAATGATCTAAGAAAAGAGGTTAAATCATTTTTAAAGAATATTTGAAAATCAACCCATTTTCGGAGACTCTTCGCCCATGTTTGGTGACTCATGACTCACTATAGGTCACGATATCGAAAGTCTGACTCCGGATCAGTGAAAGAGTACTCCCAAAAAGTTCAGAAACGAATTGAAACCGTTTTTCAGGAATATAAAAAAAAAAACATTTTCGGAGACTCTTCGCTCATTTTTTGGGACCTATGACCAACTATAGGTCGAAATGACCCCAGATTAGTGAAAAAAGTGTTCTCAAAAACCCAAAAAACAAGTTTGAACCGTTTTGTAAAAATATTCAAAAACAAACCCATTTTCAGATACTCTTCGCCCATTTTGAGGGACTCATGACCCAATATAGGTCAGTCGGGCCCAAGATTAGTAAAAGGGTGCTCTAAAAAAAGTCAGAAACAAGTTTGAACCGTTTTTCAGGAATATTAAAAAGTTGACCCATTTTCGGAGACTCTTCGCCCATTTTGGTGACCCATGATTCACTATCGGTCAATATGACCCCATATTAGTAAAAAAGGTGCTCTCAAAAACCCAAAAAACAAGTTTGAACCGTTTAATGGAGATATTCAAAAATGAACTCATTTTCAGAGACTCTTCGCCCAGTTTGAGAGACTAATGACCCATTATAGGTCAGTCGGACCCAAGAATAGTAAAAAGGTGCTCTAAAAAACCTCAGAAACAAGTTTGAACTGTTTTTCAGGAATATTAAAAAGTTGACCCATTTTCGGAGACTCTTTGCCCATTTTGGTGACCCATGACCCACTATAGGTCAATATGACTCCAGATTAGTAAAAGAGGTGCTCTCAAGAACCCAAAAAACAAGTTTGAACCGTTTTATAGAAATATTCAAAAATAAACCCATTTTCAGAGACTCTTCGCCCATTTTGAGAGACTATTGACCCATTATAGGTCAGTCGGGCCCAAGATTTGTAAAATGATGATTTGAAAAACTTCAGAAACAAGTTTAAACCGTTTTTCAGGAATATTAAAAAGTTGACCCATTTTCGGAGACTGTTCGCCCATTTTGGGAGACCCATGACCCACTATGGGTAACGATGTCGATAATCTAACCTTAGTCTATTTATGATCAAATTTGTAGTCTGAAAAGATTATTTCTGACTACAGGGCTGTGAACACTAAGTAGCCACAAAATTTATCACAACAATAAAATGAAACAGAGTTGTTTCAAACATTGAATTCCCGTATTCACTAACTTTAACTAATTTCTTTCATTCTCACTGAAAAACTACCGCACTTTCGTTTCCACGAACTGTGGACGTTTCTTTCAATCCAACCGAGCGGCGTTTACTGAATATACTGAGGGCTTTTTAATAAAATTGTCAGATGTCGAGATGTTCGATATCCTATACCTTCACAATATGCTGTTATTTGACTCGCTTCATTGAAACGCCCCCAAATTAGTATTAAGTTACTCGGGATCAATTCGATAATCATCATGAGAACGAGGGAAAATAAAAACAAGTTGATGATTTTCCATTTTAATAATACAGAAAAGGACTTTTTCTACAAATTTATCCATGACTATTATTTATACTACTCAAACAAAAAAAATATCGTGAACTGTCAAGTTCTGTCCGCTCGGGTTTTTTAACTCTATATCTCATTAAATATTTATTCTACTGTGTCGCGGTGTGAACTGATCGATAGAGAATTTCGTACTCTGAACATTGATACTGTTCGTTTTTTTCCAAATTTCGATTTTCTGCCTCATTATTATATGATCCCGTTAGGCGATTTTCGACAAATTTTTCTCTACAAATCCAAACTGAACCAAGGCGCTACCGAAACAGCCCGAAAAATTAACCAGACTGTTGGCAATGATAGTGTTAATGAACGTTGATTTGTGAAATTCATGGAGGAAGCCATGAAACAACATATCTTCAAATATTTGGAAGATTTCAACATCTTGAGCGATCATCAATATGGCTTTCTGATCAACAGGCGACCTTCTATCGTATGTCACCCATATTTGGAATAACGCAATCGAGAAGCATGGAGGATCAAGGGTTGTTACGCTTGATATTTCTGAAGCCTTTGACCGGGTGTGGCATGAGGGTTTGCTAGTCAAACTTCGATGCCTTGGCTTTTCGGATCAATTCTGTGTATGGCTATATAGCTTCCTGGAAGAACGTCCCCTACAAGTGGCCCTCGACGTATATCTCTTGAATTATTTCATCATCAACGCTGGTATTACTCAGGGATCCAACCCTCTTTTTATTGTATATCAACGACTCATTGGAGAAAAACAAGAATCCAATATACTTTGACAAACTATACATGTCCTGCATTTTTATTATTATTATTATTATTAATCTCGATGTCGAAGCTTGGCTTTGCAACTAACTGTCTTGGGTAGTTCTTTGTGTATTCCATAGATGGCGACAGACAACTTCGATTTGAATTGACAGTTTAATATTGTAATCTTCTATATCCATGAATTTGTATTATGGTGGAAGTCAGAGTATCAGGTAATAATAATTATATCAATCTATTTTTTCTACTTCATTTCTTAAACCAGTATTTCAGCAAGAAGAAAACTTGTGAAACTGATAATTGACTCACATCTGCCACTACAAATTAGAAGAGTAGGATAAGTCTTGAATAAACTGAATAAAATTAATCTTTAGATGTTTCCTCTTGAGAACGCTAATTACGAACGAATGATGACTATCATCCGATCTTCCACTCCCTTTTGGTTATTTACACTCTCGAAATGCATAATTAATAATATTAATGCCATTATTTCCATTACATTAAGCGCGGTACTGAGGACCTATTGAATTGAAGTGGCTTGACCTCCACATGTGACCCCCTTGACTTTTGTTAGTGAACGCTGTTGAGGTGTATCCGCAGATACAGGGAGGCCAAAATCAACTTTGAGAAATCAGTAAACAATGATCCAGTGTAAACACCAATCAAGTGTTATTTGAATCGGTGAAAACATCTGAAAACCTTCAAATTTGATTACAGTAAGTGAGTTTTGAAAGAAATGTTTCCTAAAATTATGTAATTCATCGTTTGTTTGCAGATTCTTGAAAGAAATCTACGGGAGCTTCCAACAAAAACATCGCCGGTGTGTGCAGGATAATCCGAGGCAGTCGGTTCAGCGTTGCTCACAAAAATTCGGCCTTTCACAGACCACAACTTGGCGAATTGTGTGTCGTGGCTTAGGCCTGCAACCACAGAAAATTCAACTGACCCTAAAACTGCAAGTAACGACCATATTTCTTTGTCAACGACGTTGGCCAGGCTATTACAGTCAACTGCGAACACTCTAGGTCGATGTTTACCAATTTCTTTTGGCCTGAAGTGGATATTCTGGACACCATAGACATGTGGCTTCAACAAGATGACGCTACGTGCCACACAGCTCATGCCACATTGGTAATAATAATGATAAACAGCTTTTTTTCAGAGTAGATCACAAACGTTTATTGCAAAACGTCGGTAACATAGAATGAAATGATGTCAAACAAGAAGGTACAGATTTTTTTGTTATAAATATTTTTAAATGAATGTTCCAGTGAGATATGCGTTCAAATCATAGGGCCCTAAAAAGTCTATCCAAATCCAAGATAGAGTGAAACAAAACAAAACCGAAGCGTGATGTTCACGTGATCGCCCAGTGTGGAAAGGGCAGCGTTCATTGGTGAATTCACCTTCTTGGTACGAGTTCGGTACCAGCACAGTGTTGTAATCAGTCGTTTGCGTGTTTGTGTAGCGTGCGTTATAGTATATTGTTTAAAATTGTTTTCCAAGATGTCCAGTACAGACACTGGTGATGACACTGTGAGCTATCCTCTGAGTCCAGCCAGGAAAG
>WOGO01003160.1:0-14696 GCA_015342085.1 Leptinotarsa defecta | reverse complement strand
AAAGTTAGGGCAATTTGAAATAAATAATGACAGCGTACGCAGCGCCCTCTAGATGTTACATGAAAATTAATACGAAATTATGATTTCCCACGTCAAAAAACCCCTGGTACCGAATTTCGTGCAAATAACTAATTTTTTGCAAGAGTGATTTAAAAGCGAACAAAAAAATTCAATTTCAACACCTCGTATCTCCGAAATGAAGCATTTTCGGACACAAGTTTATATAGGCTTTTTTTCTTAAAATTTTCTCAGGAATACGTCACTTGAATATTTTAACGTACTTATGTTACACCCTGTATATAGCCAAGAACAATTCGCAACAATTATTAATAAAAAATATTATAAGAGTTCGTGATATTTCGAGAAGTTTATTTTCATGTCTTCATCGTATTAAAATAGAAATGTTTTGAATATGAATGAAACTATGGACTGAAAAGTGAAGATATACACGAGATACAGTGAGAAAAACTGAAAACAATAGGAGTAGGCAAAGTCGACTTAACGAAAATGTGTTTCACAAAGTGGGAAAGGTTTTGGCTTTCTACTTCTACACTGTTTACACTAAAAATGTGGGAATCTTCCGATAAAAAGACAAAAAGCAATTAATTTCAAAAATTAACTCTACACAGATGTTGTAGATCATGCAAAGAAATTGCTTACAAAATAGCAGTTCATAATAGATAATTTCAATAAAGAAAGAATATCATCAAGCAAATTGCGGTAAACAATGGGTTTAATGCCCAATTAATAAACAAAATACTTTCCGAAACAGTTTACGCAAAAGTGATTCGAGACAAATAATAGAAAAAGTGGCTTCATTTTTGAGGAAACAAAATATTAAAATTGCATATAGAACGAGTAATACGTTGGGAAAGTTAGTTGAAAATAAGAAAGACAAAACATCAAAATTCGATAAATCAGGAGTATATAACACGCGCAGCAGGCACGCGTGTTAATTAAAAAAATACTTTTTTTAAATGAAAAAATACATGTAAAGTGAGTTCGAATTATATCAAGGAGGTTACGTACAGCGCCATCTGCCCGCGAATAGATCAAGCAATACTGTCGATATATCAAGGAGGTTACAGCGCCATCTGCCCGCGAATAAATCAAGCAATAATGTCGATAATTCTGGAGTTACAAAAAAACTGACAAACAAACATGCATACATACAGGTGAAGCTAATATAAAGCGTGTAAAAAAAGTAGCTACGAAAAAAAACCGTATCGTATGTTTCGGTCGACGGAACAGTGATTGGGTAGATTATGGATATATTGGATGAATGGTGCCTATTACGTATGGTTGTTAACGGATTCTTCACTATTTCGTTCCAAATCGGCGAATTTAATTTTGGGTTATAGTATTTTCTGGATAGGTATCGCCGGATTTTCTTTAATAATAGAGGATACGTCTATGGTATATCAGTATTCAACGTCTCAGGGTTGCAAATGAGGCGTTTTATGATACCGTTTCGACTTGTGTTTCCAATTCTCCTGAGGAATAGGAGTTTGTGGGAGTCTTCGAGTTAATAAAAAGGTAATGAAAGAGTTATTTTTTGGAACTAGGAAGAACGAGTGTTATTTATCTTCGATCCAACATAAGACAGGTGATACGGAAACTGATGAAGCTGACAGCTGATACAGCAACTGATGAAGTATTAGGACATAGTGATAAGTACCACCCAGTGGATGTTTCTTTATTTTTTTACCTAGTGCGCGCACAAAAGGAAAACACTTGCTGTGCATGAACAAGCCGAGTATTTTTTCCTAAAAGCCTTTATATACTTGTTTAGCTGGATTTATTTTACTAATAAGTAGGTGCGTTCTAAGATAAAGATTGATTTTTATAGACTTTATTCTGGAACCGTTCTCTCGAGAGTTTTTCTTTGCCGTTAACTCTGAATTTTGTATAACTTGTATTATAACATATTTACTGCTATTATAGAGGCCTATTTATACCATTCATCTATTTTTTTAATTTTAACTAACCTATAGTTTGGCCAATTGGTTTTAGTGATTTTAGGCTTAAGAGAGGTGTATGTTTTATTTTGTTGTTTGTTGGCGCCCTCTAATGCATTTTCTTGTCTAATGATAATAATAAGACCCACACCCGACTCCACTGAAATATTAGTCGGCGCATACACCTAAATTGTTCTATCGCCCAAGTGTATTACGACTTTGAACGGGACAAAATAAATAAATATTTTTTAAGAAAAATGAAAAGCCACCTTTCTTTCAACAGATCTCGTATTTTCTTTGATTCATAATAAAATTGCAATGCTATGACCTAAATCTTCGCGACACCTGTTGTGACATGAATAGGAATTACACCTATGTTGCTCACTCTCCTGCGAGAGTATCGTTAATGCAGAATATAATGGCGATAATTTTTGTAGAGTAGTTTTTTAAGTAAGATCTCGCGAAATACTGAATTTTTTCAAATGTTTACGTTAACGCAACATGTTCTTAAATATATCGAACGAGTGAAATTAAAAGTACAGTTGATTGCTAATAAATTCAAAGGAAAATGAAGAACAAGGGACCTTAAATATGAAAATGGGTTCCTGAAGTTATTCTTAGGGCTGTAGATTTCTTAGTGCCAATTTGCACATTTTAGTACAGTTAACTAGATTATGATGAAATGTGTGAACAAGCTGCATCATCAAAATAACAGTATTTCAAAACGGGTAATAAAATTTCATGGTTGACTGTATCAAACGATTTCAAAATCTTCGAATAATCAACAAGTACTACAAATTAAATTTTGTCAGTATTGATAGGGTTTCTTATCTAATCGATGACATCAGCAAAGGTAATACATCCATCCCCAAGACTTTTTTCAAGCAACTGTAACTCTTTGATTAATTGCACCAGCGGCAAATTCCAAGTCTACTTCTTCTTGAAAATTTTAATAAATTGACAAGTGATGTGTTTCTAACCTAAGATCACCACGTTCATTCTCAAATAAAATTTTATGATTATTCCTTTTTCAACGCATATATATTGTAGCTTTCATTTAATTCATATGTCTTGTATATGTATACTTGTTATTTGTTTTCATCATGATTACAACGTTCATATTTTAATTTTAACTGTAACTCAATTGCGACCAAGAAACGTTTTTAAAACATCACTTCTGAGGGATTTTTCTTTTCTCATCTATTTATGTACTTATTTGCTTTTGATTATCTGTTATATATAACCGGTTGTATGTTTTTTATGCGGTGTTTGCTATTCGTTTGTTGATGGTATATGCACTTTGTATGAAACCGTTCTTTTGACTTTTTCCATACAGCCTGTACTGTCTCAAGGAAATAAAATCATATTATTATTATTATTATTATTAGCGAATAAAATTATGTATAACTGCAAAAGGTGAAGAACGAGTGATTTCCAGTTGGGCTTGAATATAATAGTACTGGGACAGGTTTGCTATGAAAGCCACACTGTCATTGTTAAAGCTCTTGAACTAAGCTCTTCTATAATGAGGAAACATGCAATACAGGGAAGGCAAAGGAAAATTATAGAGAAATCATATTCATCAAGGTACCTACAGAAGTTATTTTCTATAATAAAGACCGGAATATTGACAAATATCCAGTAGGTATTAATTTATTTTGTCTTCTTCAATTAACGAATGACCAATTTTAGGTAGCTTACACATTGCTTAGATTTTAAAAATCCTTCGAAATAACATTGATTTCAGTTTGATCTTTCATTGCTTGATTCGCCATCTATGAAGGAGTTATTCAAATATCAATTGTTTCCATACAGTTTTCTTTAATGAGTTGCGCCGGGAAATTCTTGAAACAGTCAATTATAGTCTTCAAAAACGACTCTGATTTAGATGAGGTTTTTCTAAAACGGTTTGTTTTACAATATTGAGCCAATAAAATGACACGAATGATAAGCAGTACCAACTTGTGTCTTTTTTGGAGGTAAATAAAGTGCGGTTTTACTTGTAAATGGTATAACAACAATTCGCATCAATCCCTGAAAACACCTACCTAACGCTCTTTGATGCTATTGCAATTTTTGCAATTGTAAGTATACAATCGACAGGGTCGTCATAATTATTAAATTATTTGCGGATATAAGTATCACATCCAGTGCATGCATTAATAAAGAAAATATGATTTGTTTTGATCTTGAGGTGTTTATCAACTTGATTTCAAATTAGCTGTTACGCATACTTTTTGACAGGGTAAAAAAACAATTAATTTCCATTAGGTCTTGAAGCTGTCAGTACCAATATCTTCTGCTATAAAAACAGTATTACGATTGATGGTATGATTGAATTATCACTTTCTGCTTGACCACCACCGGTCACCAGAGAAAACCAATTATTACCTTCGATGCTCACCAAAAAGTTTTCTCTAGTTGTATTAATAGGCATTTATTCTTCAAATAAATATTCAATTGATATTTTTCGCAAATACATTTTTTTCCAAATTTTTTCAATGAGTTCTGAATTTAGCCCAGTTGGAAATTTTAGCCGCAACTCCTGCTCATTTATTATGTTTTCAAATGTACCGACTAACTATTTTAATTCTTCCTCGAGTTATTTTTCAAACTAACTCAATCATCATTGCCTGCTTTATTAGAAATATTTCTAATGATATATTCCCGTTTTCACTATTTACAACGCCTTGTATGTTTTTGTATAGGTTATATAGGGTTTTCAAAAGAACTCTCATCTGTCCACTTTTTTCATTTGAAATTATCAAGGGAATGGTTGTGAGTTAAAGAGAGCTCATGTGTAGCCATCTACTGGTTCTTCTCAAAACTAAAATTGACCTGTTCTGTGTTTTTGTCAGAACTGGGTAGAAGGAAAACCTTCAAGGACTGTTCACAAGCTGATTTTATGTGAGTTAACTGATTTTACTAAAGAGTGAATTCATGAATTTTGAGAAATAAATGAAAAGCATAACACATTCAATTATGGCTTTTCAGTCCAAAGAGAACAGTTGAGAAATGACACAAGCAATAAATTAAATACATTTATTTTTCAATTAATGCCTATACCTACAATATTAAGATTCTATCAACTAACATATATTTACATACATTCAAAATTGTGTTGTTTCCACATTTATTTGTTGTCGTACATTCAACAGATAGGTTTTAGTAGGTTGAAATAGCAACATTCTCATAAAAAATATTTGTGAAACTTAATTTACAAATGTGTTTCGTAACTTTATAGTACAGTTACTATAAGTTACGGAAGATATCGGAGAAGATCAACATTTTTTGCTTCCCAAAATACATCAAACTACGAGTCCTTTCATATACTTGACAACGGAATAAACTTGATAACCTTCAAAATCGATCATTTCCAAAAACTACTTCTTTGGTAGGTACTCGCAAATAACGATACGTCTCATTCAGGCACTACAGTTAACATTTTTTTTTAATTCTATCACTTCTAGTGCGTTTTCTAAGAACTTTTTTTTGAAAAATACTGCAACAAATCAATTTGACAATTTGGATTTCCCATGATCACAACCACAAGTCTCCAGTGTGATTGTCTAACCTCGTATGTGTTTCAACTTCCCAAATCTACTAGGCAGAGTTTTTTGTCAATATGAAGGTATCCTGATTTTTAGTTCAATGAAAATCCTTGTCATTTCTAGAAAAAGAAGTCTGGCGATACGAATATTTATAACAGGAAATTCTGAAAAATGGAAAAGTTCAAATTTCTTCCTTAGAGGAATTACGATTGGAAATGTCTGCATATAATTTTTCATCTTCCTTGTTCGTTACAGGAAATACGAAAACATAGACTGAATAGTTGAATATTAAACCGTTATTTTCAAAACCTCGACACGTGTTTCAGTCAGCAAGTGATCATCTTCATGAGGAAGATTAAACTGAACAGTTTATTCTTCCTCTTGAAGATGATCACTTAGTGAACGAAACACGTGTCGAAGTGTTAAAATAATGGAGTGTTGGGTTAAAACTCCAGTAATATTGATTACTACACCAAAGGTTCTAAACAGTGCATCACTGACCCTGAAAAATTTCAAATAGTTTGGTAAGTATTTAAACTGGAACAAATATTTATCAAATATCTGTAGTTATTATAATCATTTTCGAGATCATGTTGGAGATGAACCATTTGAACTACCCAAAGATCAACAGCAGATATAATATCCCACAACTTCTAAAAAATTTGGCAGAATTACAAGAGATCAAACATCTCCTAAATACTTTCGTGAATCACAGTAGCATATCTGTGAGTCTTTGTTGAAATTATCTGCAACGGTGGAGAAATAATCAACAAACCTAACTTTTTTAGAGTTGGTTGAGTAACTGATTGTTTATAATTGCTCAACAGTTCCCAAGTTTGGTTTTCGAGTCAGTTGAGTAACTGTTTCTAATCACTCAACAGTCTTTTTTGTTTTCAGAGTTGGTTTTGAGTGATGGCTTGTTTATAATTGCTCAACTGTTTCTAAGTTTGGTTTCAGAGTTGATTGAGTAATTGATTATGATTGATCAACAGTCTCTACGTTTGGATTTAGAGTTGGTTGAGTAACTGTTGCTATTTGCTCAATAGTCTCTAAGTTCAGTTAATAATTGCTCAACAGTCTCTGAATTTGATTTTAAAGTTGGTTGAGTAATTGCTTGTTTATAATTGCCCGACAGTATCTAAGATTGGATTCAAGTGGGTTGAGCAATTGTTTACAGAAGTTCCAATGGATCTAATATTAAGACACCCTCATATCGACCATAAATAGTCCTACGGGATGTTCAGGGGTGTTCGACACTCCAAGGATATAACAAAATGGCCGCTTCTGGCCCTAACTATCATATTCACATCGTTGAAAGATTTCGTATCAATTTATTGCAGTATTTTTCAAAAAAATTGATTTTTCCTGATTTGATAAAATTCTGAAATATGTTACAACAGATAATAAACATCGAAGGTTAATAATATTCTCCACATATTAACAGTGTCAACGTTATCCTAAGTGTTTCACTTACATATTATTTAAAAAAATACGTGAACAAGACATTTTTAGCATCGGCAGCGTCTGGAGGAGAATCGTGAAAATTTTGACATTTCCCAGAAATATTCAATTTTATCAGTGAGTATAGCTTTCTTTCTGAGTGTTTTTGGATCACTTTCCATAAAGTCATCATACCTTATTTCCTGCGAAATCTACCAGATGAGGCATTTTCACCGTCAAATTCCTGTCATCCTCCATTCGACGCCGACAATTATCATTTCATAGCAAAAAATATGTTTCGATATGAAAATTACAAGTATATCGAATCTAACGCTATGTTACAAAAAGCACACATAAAAACTCTTCTTGCAAAAACACAAAAATCACATTTCCCCATCTTCAGAATATTCTGTCGAAAAATCTCTTTCTCAAATACATTGTTCATCCCCATACTATCTATACAGACAAAATAAAGTGTACCGTACACTTGGCTACATTTTAAATAAAGTCGCTGTCAAATACTCTGCTTTCGTATGTTACAGGAAAAACAGCCACGAGAAAAAATAATTATCACCTTTGTTGTTTTTGAGCGACCCTGGTATATAACTGGTAACAGGGTTTTTTCAAATAGTTGAAGCCTTTAGACGAGTTATATAAGAAACTTTACAACTTATTCCTCATCCACAATTTTGTAAATGAGGAAGGATGATATCCTGTACGTTAGTCCGTTCATTAAAAACAGTCCATATAAAACAGACTTGGAGCTAATGAGAGAAGTGAGTTGAGTGGATCCACTTTTAGAATCTTTTTACACCACGTATAGTCCTAAATCCGGGGCGAAGGCATGGAGGAAAATTAATCTCATAATGTAATTGTATTTCTGTACTAGAGTAACCGAAAAAACAGCACATTATATGTAAGTATAATAATTTTTTATATAAGTTCAATATTGTGATGTGAAAAATATATTATTGACTGTCATATTTTTCAGGGATGTATATAGGGTGTATTTTCACCTCGAAACTTGCCATTTAAAATGCTGACTTCGACAGTGGTTTTCATTATTTTCACATTGATTAATCGTGTGCCGTTGCACAGCCGTGGTGGGTTAAAATTACACAGCGATCCAACCTTCAGTTGTGATTTATGCGGTGGCATGCTTATCTTTGATCAGGGTTAAAAATGAGTAGATTTCTAAAATGTGTATTGTAAAATAAGGGTTGATGATAGAAGGGTAAAAATTGAAGGTTGCATTCAAACTTATTCTCAGACTTACGGAATATACATATAAAATTCAATGGAAATCCGAGGATTATGGCAACTAACACTGCGACGCGAGAATTATTCAAATTAGATATCAATTTTGCTAGTGAATGGCTAATATCTCCAATAACAACATTCATTACAGCAATCTATATAATATTTTTAATATTTATAATTATATTCAGTTTGCCAAATAATAATTATTCCTTGCCCTCTGGAGAAATAAAATGAATAACAACAGTTAGATGATGATAGACAAACTAACAGTCGAAGGCCAATGACCTCGTTTAAACCACAAAAAAACAACAGTTGTTTTATTTTTTTTGCAGATGGTTGAATTTTTCACTAGATATTTGGTTTATCGTGGAAAACAACCCAGATGAACTCGAGAGGAGCATTTTTGTGAGTTGATGTCAAAGTTTCAATAAGAATTTTTTTTTTTACAAATTTTCACTTATTTTGTTTATTATTCAATGCCGCTTTTTGAATTTTGTAGTAGATTACCAAATACTCTGCCATTCAGATGATTATATACATTTACAATATTTATACAATATTTATTTTCACAATATTTATCTCAACGTTTCGGAGGCTAAAACGTGCCTCCGTCTTCAGAAATGGACAAAATTCAAGTTTATTCGCAGTTTTTCCTTACTGATTCTTTTTATTTCTCAACCTCTTCGATAGCCTCGGCTGAACTTTCCCTTTCATTGACTTTTGTATTTACTTCTTCTTTATAAACAATGTATGTTAATGAATAAAGCCCATTTATTATCATTATTATTTATTTATTAGATGTCAAAGGAGTTTTGAAACGTGGATATATATCAATGTTGTTGACAGGGGTCAGTCAATTCATCTCAGAAACTTTGTTTGTTCAACATAATGAAATATTTCAAAAATAATACGACAAAAACATCGACAAAAATTTCCGTATTATTTGGGAGTGGAAAACTCATGAACACCGGCATGGGGAATTTGATTGAGTTCAGATGATAAAATCTGAATTGACTTTTCAGGTAAATTATGGATATGGATTTAGTACATATAATGCTACATACTTTTCAGTATGCCATTATGTATAATTATTATAATTTGTTGGTTATATTTGATGCACTTTTTGTCAGATTTCTTTATTATTATGTCCAGTTTCCCACATTAGACATATTGGAGAAATAACATAAAAAAATGAATCAAGAACCAAACTTAAAAAAATAAGAATCCTTGTTTTAAACAAAGTTAAAAAAAAATCAGATATTTATCTACATTATGGAATAAACGTCAAATATTCGACATACGCAGATATTGAATTCTGCTATTTGATATTTTTGTAATTGTATGGAACCATCAATAAAAGCCATTATTATTGTTATTATTATTCTTATTAATCACCTTTCCTGTTGAAATGAATACGACATTTGAATAAGACTCACGTTGTTAATATCGATTTATAGAATCCCAAATCAAAATTGAATATGCACTATACTTTATCGATTATGAATAATACATTTCTGATGTGGATGTAACTAACTTTCAAAGAACTTTATAAAAAATATTACTATCAAAAAGCCCCTTTTTTTTTTCTTTGTTGCCATCATATTTGGAAATTGACAGTAGAAATAATACTTCACCTGCTATCTTCAACACGGAGATATAAAAGTATCAAAGGGGAAATGTCAAATTTTTTTTCAGAAAAAACATTTTTTTCAAGAAAAAACATTTTTTTTTCTGAAATTTTTTCTCAGGTTATAGTGCAAGTTTCATGACAACTCCATCGCAAAAAATTACATTGAGTCAAGACTCTAGAGATAACGATTCGGTACAAAAATAAGACATTTGTTTATACGACCGGTTTCGGGTTTGACTCCATTATCAATTGAGTTTTATTATATGGAAACAGGTACATGTAAGAAATTAACAAAAAATAAATAATAATTGCACAAAGAAACTTTCCCTTGGTTATCTTAAAGGTGCGATTTTGTTCCATCCTTTACATAAAAGAGGACGTATGCTTCTCCACTCACACGCGCCAGTATACGGGTGTCTGCAGTATGCTGTATAATGTCCTCTGTTTGTAGTCCCACTGTGATTTAAAAGTGCATATAGATTATAACAAGTAGCCACATTTTCTGCTGCAAAATTGTCCATATCCAATCCTTCTAGAGGAAACTCGATGATCTCATTCAATTTGCCTCTACTTTCCGTTGGAGAGAATCTTTCTTATTAGTCAGTGGGCTATGCTTGAAGTCATGCAAAAAGAATCAAATGCTCTTCTTTGAAACATGACATATAGGAACAAACTATACACTTTTCAGCAACACTTCCTTTCATGAATTATTTATGTGAAATCACGATTAAATAGGTGTGCAGAAATTCTTCAAAAAATAGATTCAAAAAGTATTTCTGTTCAATAATGATGGTATTAAAATAAATATGTATGTAGAGGAGAACTACCACCTGATTCTGATAGATTCCTCTTTCAGAAATTATGAGTAAGTATAGCTGAATATCTTTCATGATATTGAATTTTGTTTCAATAATAAACTGTATAATGTTCATAATTATCAACAATTAATTCATTTCATGGACTGAGGTATGAATTGATTATAGTGTTACACCGATGGATAAGGAGAATTGCCATTAAATGACATATGTTGGAGGCTAAGGCTAATTGTTGAATGATATTTATCAACTTTGACTTACTTACTGAGCTTTGTTGGTGTACATAATTAATGTTTTATAATAAACGATAAAAAAAGCTCATCTTCTTGATTCCTTTCTGTGTACCAATTCGAAATATCTAAATATGAAAAGCAGAGTTGAAAAATACCATCTCACAGGGTCGAGTTTAAAGCAGCTTCTGCTGACACCTCGCCCATTTGTCATAAGATTATCTTCAATTAATGTAAATACGAATAAAATAACCTTTATCTCTTGTGATGAATAAAGTCGATTATTATTATTATATGTGATTGGTAAAACTACCTCCTCCTGTGCTTAGTTTGAAACCTGAAACCCCACGTACATATGTCTGAACAATATATATCATTAAAGTACATCCGACCTACTTTGATGCAATGTGAATTTCCGTTTTGAGCCATCCTATTTGTACGATGATATGATATCGATTTCAATTCTCAATCCATGACACGTCTGATGAGTTTTAGTGTAATTAGTTTCAATCAGTTGTCGCTATGTGGATTCAATGAATATTTTTTCGATTACAAAAAGAGTTCAAAAAAGTTTTTTACTAGCTAGGAAAAATTATCAGAAATATTTCTGTTTTTCACTATCCTATGAGTGAATTTTGTACTGACATGAAACTGTTTACAAATCTGCGACACATGTTTCACTATATGAGAGCTTCTTCAGGCATGTTAAGTACAAACTATTTTAATAACCTCATTGTCTTTGTTATAGGTTATAGTGATTTGGTTGATAATGACTTCCGTTACTTCACCAATGATTTTTAATATTGATGGTGAAAAACTCGTTGAATTGGGCATATTGAAAGCAAAAACTACCTCTCATATTACCATAATTCAAAGCTATAATAATCAGCAATTCCATGGGTACAAAAAAAATTCAACAAAAGGGAATCATCTGAATCAATTTTGTTTCGAATTCGTAAAACTATTGTTTTCTGAGCATTCTGAAATATTGAGTTAAGAAAGTCTACTAATTTAATTTCCTACGTTCTTTCATTTTTAGGGAGAGAGTTTTCCCCATTTGGCCTATATAAAATTTTGGACAAGAGCCACAAGTCAACTTTTATTCTTTCGATTTATTTGGCACTCAAATTTTCTCTATATATTTTTGAATTGGATAGACTTGGTCCAGAGCATATATCCGAAGCTTTTCAGAAAGAATGGGACAAATAACATCTACCTTGTAACCATTGTTGACAGCAATTTATTCAACGACACCTGGTGCTTTTTTAAAATTGCTTTCTGAAAATGGAATTTTCACAGTGAGATATTTACAAAGAGTAAAGCGTTTCATTACTGTCAACAGCGTTGACAATATGGATATTATAGGCCCCATTCTTCCTGAAATACTTCAGAACAAGCTTTGGACCAGGTTTAATAATATCGATCGTTAAAAGATTTGAACAAATTAATTGAAAACAATGATGACATAATTACAATGTCGACTAGATCTGCTGTATGTGAGTTGATTTGTAGGTTTTGACCCAAGCTTCACATTGGACAAACGAGAAGAACATTCTCTAGAAGAATAAAAGAACACTTTGGCCTATCCTACGACAGGTGATTACGTCGTATTACGTTTTGTAATGCTTGGATATCGATGTATTTGCTAATTTCAACTACTTGATGACAATGACTATGATTTGTGAATTACAAATTGGTAATGGTGTAGATTCAAATTGTGGTAATAGAGGGTTCAGGTAACTTTTGCTCAGTATCTGTCGGGTAAAATATATTTTTCAGATACTAAAAGTCACGTAGAAACTATGTTAGTTGAATACGCCTGAAAAACTGTTTTATATATGCCTCAATTTTGTTTCTTTTTTAGGGCAAACTCAACTTTGAGAGGATCAAACTTTCTTTCGATGTGTTCCACTTCAAATAAATAGTATGGACAAATTATGTTTTTCACCGAAATAATTTATCAACATCAATCATTTTCGAAAATTCCTAAATCAAGTATCAAATGAAGAGCGATTCTAAGAGTTTGAATTTGTCTGGAATAATGGAGGAAATCAGTAAAAACTGCTGGTATTTTTCAATGCTTATATCACACACAATTTTTCGTTATAAAATAGTCACTATCAATTATCACTGATGCACATTAATTGTATGTTTGCTATTTTTATTATTTATTGACTGGATTGTATGATACTTTTTTAATGTTTTTATCTTAATCTACTGCTGTTGTTAATGTGCACACATTATTCTTGTGAGGATTAAATGTTAAAACTCGAACTGACTGAATGGTTGTGGTTTTTGAATATTTCGGGGCTTGAGGTTAGGAGGGACAGTAGTCTGGTAGGTTGACGTGGGTGGTTTGCTCAACTCAGTCAATCGACCGCTGTGCGAACCGGTGGTTCGAACCGCAAGGCCGGACAATCGATTTTCACTTCCAACCGTCCAAATCATGTTAGGAATCACATGTTAAAAGGTAAGACCTCATTAGTCTTTCGCTTGCACACGTTACGACTTTTGAGAGTTGTCTTTCGTAGGAGGTAAACAGATGGTTAACGGAAAAAACCCTGGATAATATCACGAAGGGCGTTGTATTATATCCGTCAGGTGTCAGTGCAGAATTTTTCACTGAAGTTATTCCTGCATAAACTGCGATTGGCGATTGCGATACAACAGGCGCAATAGATTTTCAATTATTGGAACACACTTGCAGACCGATTTCGGGCTGTTTGGTCACTCGTCAGTACAAGGTAGTGTCTATCATCAACATAAAGTCGATGATTTCCGATAATTGAAAATCACTTTCTTTCAGAGTATTATTTCTCGAACAAGGCTGAAGCGGACAATAAACAACAAGTTTGTCGTTGCCCCATCTGCTCGTAAACGAGGTAAACAACCGCATATCCAAAATTTGCCCGATTCCACTGACTATATATGAAAAAAAACTTTTCACTTATAGTCAGTGGGCATACTTGAAGATGATTTAATTTATAGCCAGTCTTCAAGTATGCCCATTGACTATATGTGGAAAGTTATCTTGAAAACAAGAATAAATGCTGTTGCAAACTAATACTTCTGAAATATAAATAATGATTCATTCGTATTTAATAAACTCACTGCAACGTGATTAATAATTTCAGGGTTGACAGAAATTTGTTATATTTTCGTTTTGGGTTGGTTTTTCTAGCAATCTCAAAGAATATCTCTCCTTTCTTTAACTCAATGTCAAATTCGTAAAAGAGGAAGACAAGAAAAATTTTGGAAGAATTCTAGAATAATGGTATTGATTTCAAATCGATACGAGTTGATCATGTGAAAATTTCATGAGCTACATGGAAATTATTTTTTTTTGGAAGATCTCATATTTGGAGATTGATTATTTTGGACTATAATGCACTATAGCAGGGGAGCCCACGATACAAAATGGGGATTTACTCGAGCGTCATTGAGAAATATTAGGTTGCAAAGCTTATATGATAAGAAGAAAACAATGTTTTATAATATATACCTTTTCATATGTGGGGGAAGCGGGTATATATTTTTAAATATGTAAAAAAAATACTGTTGCATGGACATACTCGAGCGCATCAGATATTGATAGCATCAATGTCCTACGTATTTTTAATAATGTTGGTATGGTAATCTGATCGTTTCCATGATGTGGGTGGTTGTACGTAAAGGTTAAAAGTGAAAAAAAAATCAATCGAGCGCGTCAGATTTTCTAAGGGGGTGTTAAGTGCAACAAAAAAAGCTCTCATTCAATAATCTGACGATTTCGATCTGACGCAAACTCGCGGCCATTATTATAATGTGCAAAA
>WOGO01003159.1:0-12331 GCA_015342085.1 Leptinotarsa defecta | reverse complement strand
TGTTAAGTCTTCCTATCGAGGAGAGTCGTTTTTGGCAATTTGCTACCAATTTAGACGTTGCTCGGTAGGAGCCAAGAGCTTCCAATGCCGCTTGATTGTCCGAGAATATTTTTATTGACTTGCGTATGAGGTTGGATTTATACAAGCTCTCCTACACAAAGGTTCCTAGGCAGGTTGATATCTCTGTCCTGGGTCTGCGACTTAAAACACCTGCACCCGAAAAGACTCCTCGATAGAAAGATTCAACAAATTCTTTGTGATTTGGATTCCTTACAACACATGCATGGACGGTAACGGTGTTGCAGAACCCCTAGCAATAGAGGGACTAAAGGTTTTCGATTGAACCAGAACCTGTCACTGGCATTGCTCCTGGCGTTAACAAACTAACACCAAATAACTGGATTGCAAGAGAGTTCCAGACTCTGATCAAAATCTACCAGGATTGGCACTTTCCAAAGCATGTATATATCCTTGTTGGATTACAGCAAGGATGACCTACGATAGGGGCCTATTAGCCCCTACCGTCTGAGTCATATATGAAAAGATTTGAAAAAACTTTTAATAATAATAATAACTTCATTCGTCTTTTCGATCATATACATGATATAAGACATGTCATAAATAAAAATATGAAAATTATATAAACCAATAATAACGGTCCACAGTATAACATAGATCTGACACTTGAAACAGGTACTTAACTATATACATATATAAAAAATAACACAAACACACATATATGTATACACATACATAAATACACATTAAGTTAATTCATCTTTAACTAGGATGAAACAAATGCAGTGAAAGCAATAATCATGATATCAGTGTATCCTGTTCTAAGAATTCTTCTACTCTATAATATCCCTTATTAGTTAATAGCTGCTTTATTTGTTTTTTAAATGGTATAATATGCAAATCTTTAATATCTTGAGGCAACGTATTGAATAATGTTATGTCATTATATGCAAGCGATTCCTTGAATGTCGATGTTTTATGTTTTGGGATAGTTGATAAATGTCTATTTCGTGTTGCATAGTTATGAACTATCGATTCATCTCTCAGATTGGGTACATTATTTTTCACATGGAGCAGAGCTTTATATATAGATACAAGGTAACGTTAGCATCTTGTTCTTGCAGAAAGTAGGTCTACAGCTATCCCTGGGTGCAATATTAAAGATAGTTCTAATTATTCTTTTTTGAACAATAAAAACACGTTTTGCCCCCACAGAAGAACCCCACATTAATACATTTTGAGCCATATGTGAGTACGCCAATGAATAGTAAACAGTCCTGATACCATCTAAACTAAGCACGTCTTTGATCTGTCGTATTGCAAATAACGCTTGATTCAATTTTTTGCAGACATAATCGATATGGGGCTCCCAAGACAAGGTTTTATCTATAAACATACCAAGGAGTTTGGCTGTTTCCGAGAGTTGGATGTTGTTGAGTTTCACTGTTTTCCTTAACGCGAAGCTTAAATGTACTGTTTTACTTTCGTTCAGTTTTAGTTGATTTCTATCACACCAAGAAATCATGTCATCCATGACTGAATTAATGTTGTTTTCTAGCTCCTCCGCAGTATTTCCGGAAACTGTTATGGTAGTGTCATCTGCGAATAGGATAATGAAACCTTGTTTTATATACTTCGGAAGATCATTTATATAGATAGAGAAAAGCAGTGGACCTAAAGTGGACCCCTGTGGTACTCCGAGAATAATATCTTGAATATCCATTCAGTTTGTCTCAACAACATCTGCATCATATCCCAACCCCTGAGTCCACTGATCAAAATTATTTTATTTTTTTCCTCTTCACTGAAGATTTCCTGGCACATATCAGCGTTTCCGGAATTAATACTGTTACAAACGAAATTTGTTGTTGATGGTCGAGTAGAGATATATTAGTATTCGGAATATGAACTCCCGATTTTATTACGCCCGCTGACTGGCCACCACTTGTTTGGGTACAAGCATGCATTATAACACCACTGGATGGTTGAAGGTGTTATGTTATTTTAGGTTTCTTTATCTGTTTGCACACTTGTACTCTGGGTACTAATGTGTTGAAACCAGTAAATCGGTTGAAGTCGCTTTGTTTATTTTGATTAAATTTTCTGTTTGAACATATACACTAATTTTTTCTGCCGTCATTCAGGGTATATGTTTTTGAAGCTCTTTAATATTCTGTTGTAGCTCTTTAATGGTTTTGCGTTGAGTTTCAATTAAATTCATAGATTCAAGTTCTGATTCCTGTGCATCTTGAAGAAGTACATGGTTTCGATTTTTCAGTTTCAGGATATGATTTGTTTTTTCCATGTTCTCCTCACTTAGTTCATGAATAGTTTTTTCTACCAAACTTGTATCTATATAACACAAGTTATTTAATGGTTTCCTACAACACTTAAAGCTTTTCCTAGTTTCATTTTCATTATTCTGCGAACTTGATATAATTTTAGTGGAGGCCATATTTTTTACCTATACGTCAGAGGTACCCTATGTTGTTAGTATTTCTCAGAGCTCGTGGTGATATGTGATATTTCCCCGCAATAAATTAGAGAAGTGCGCCTATGGACTATACATCCGCTATCAGTTGATTCTGTTATCTTCAATCACACTTTTTGTCACAGTGGTTTCTTTGATCAGACAAAAAAGGGTTGTTGAACACTTTTAATGCAAATTATGCAATTGTTGTTGAATCCTCCACAATAATATTGTTCTAGGATGATAGATTACTAACTGATTAACAGTTTGATACTAAACATGTGATTTTATATACTTTTTATACCAGCTAAATTGAGAGATATTGAAGAGCACATATTTAATATTATCACGGTGGTCAGTGTATTAAGGTGGTCAGTGGTGCTTATGTGAAAGTAGTGATTCACATTGGATTTGAATCGATGGAAATTAAATCCATTGGAAAAACGTTCTCGGGAAGTCCATTCCACATGAACCCCGTTTTTCAAATGAAAAAGTTCTTGAACAGTGAAGTTCGAGGTGTACTGAGTTGAACTTCAAAACGATGAGCAGCCTCAGTCCATCGCGTATTTCTGATATGTACCGCTCTTGGTAGAATTAAATGTGCCAAGTCATTTGAACATCTCCCATGAAAGTATCTATCAAAGAGAGATAAATCTCCAACGTTTCTTCGATGTTCCAGACTATCAAGACTGCAAGTGATGTTCGCGTCTCCAATCAGGCGGATGACTCTTTTCTGGATGGAATCCAGCAGCTTCAGTGTATGTTTGGGGGAGAACTCCATACATGCGAACAATACTCCAAAGAAGGTCTGATCTAAGCTTTATGAAGCATTAAAAGTTGCTAAGTAATGTACAGTTTTCTGGTTCGGAACAGTGTTCCAAGCTTTTGAGAAGCAGCCTTTGTAATTCCAGCGACATGATTGTGCCAAGACATTTCGGTGTCCATTTTAACCCCCAACAAACTTATCGAAGTAGAAAGTGGAATTGTCTGACCTGACATCATTACTTCTGGGTTTTTATGGCATTGAATTGAATCTGGTTACTTTCACCTCAATCCGAAATTACGTCTAGATCCTCATTAAGATATTCAACTTCCTGCTGCCGGTGAAGATGTGCATCCGCAGCCGATATTCTGGAATTCAAATGTAATGTAAGAGGCAAGTGTGCTGTCATCAGCAAAACAATATATTGAATTCTTGTTTTTTCCCACTAACTTGTTGATATACAATAAAAAGAGGGTTGAAGATAATATGGATCCCTCGGGAACACTAACGTTGATAGTGAAAGTATTCGAGAGATATCCATCGACGGCCACTTGCAGGAACGTTCTTTGAGGCAGCTGAAGAGCCATTCACAAAAATGATCTGACAAGCCATAGCATCGAAATTTGGCCAGCAAACCGTCATGCCACACACAGTCAAAGGCCTTAAAAATGTCAAGCGCAACAACTCTTGACTCTCCATATTTCTCAATTGCATTATTCCAAATATGGGTGATATAAGACAGAAAATCGCCTGTTATTGATCTTAGTTTCCAAAAGCCATATTGATAATCGCTCAAGATGTTGAAGCCTTCCAAATATTTTGAGGATATGGTGGTTTACGACTTTCTCTACGATTTTTGATATCACTGATAGCAAAGCGACTGGTCTATAGTTATTTGGAAGAGTTACTTGCCGTTTTTGGAAATAGGCTGAACACGAGCAATCTTCCAATGAGAAGTAAAAACCCCTTTCTTATAAGACAGGTTGAAAAATCTGCAAAATACTGGTGCGAGTTCATCTGCGCACTTTTTAGGTACGATTACGGGCACTTCATCAGGACCAGACGCCTTGTTGATATTGAACTGTTGAAACATGGATAATCTTAGTTTGGGAGTTCTTATTTTCCCAGAATACCTTGCGGCATGATTATACATTATGATTATGATTATACATTATGATATTATTATTATATGATGGTACAAAAACTTATTATTTTTTTGTGGATATCCACGACGGTTTGATAAATATAAATACAGATTAAAGGTAATATCCGGTATTTTATGAACAACGTCTGACAATGAGCGCAATATATGCACCAGATAAGATTCTCACTGCCATCTTTTGAAAACGAAAAACCATAAGAGATTGGGCAGAGTTACCCCAAAAAGACTGCGCCATATTTCAGATGTGAATGAAAAGTTGAATGGTACAATGTTAGCAGAACAGAAGGGCTGAGAATATTTTTCAGTTATCGCCATAAAAATAAAAATAATCAAGGAGACATATTTCTACTAACTGCTTTATATGTGAATTCTAGTTTACTGCCATCAATAAAAATGCCCAGAAGATTAATCGAACTACCTGATACATATTTACATTTTTTTGGGAAAGAAAGTTTTTGGCTTTCTACTACTCCATCTTGATACAAAAAATGTGAGAATCTTCCAAAGAAAGGAAGGAAGGAATCAATTTTAAAATAAGTAACTCTATACAAGGATGTATATCATGCAAAGAAGTAACTTTAAGACACAAACTGGAAGAAAAAGCCGTCCTGAACAGCTTCTTTCATATAAACATTGAATTAAACGAAAATTATTTCGAAACAAATACTTTTATATGAATACTGAATTATACAGAATTAGAATTATATTCCATACTCAGTTTGTATTCCAAACATTCGTTATGGGATAAAGTCAGGTAGCATTCACAGGAGTTGTACATTAAATGAATAGTAAAAAATTGCACTTACATGGAACACTGTTATCCTCACTGATAGGCATCGATGTTTTGCCGTAAGACACTTGTCTTAGGACTCTTCAGTACCAATCTGGATAACATTATACGAAAAAACACACAATTCATTCATGAATTACGATTTTTATGTCACGGAATTGAGTTTGATCTACATATGTCATCGATGACATTGTAATGACATTCATTCACCTATTTGATTAAATCCCAGACAAGAGGAATTTTATTTAAATAGAAGTGGTTATATTTTTAGGGGTGACTAATTTTTGGGAAAGACAGTTTTTGGCTTTCACCACTCCATCTTGATACAAAAAATGTGGGAATCTTCCAAAGAAAAGAAGGAAGTAATCAGTTTTAAAATAGAGTTACTTATATACATGGATGTGTAGATCATGGTAGAAAAATAAATATTGCGTTTCATATCGATCTGACTTGCGGTGATTCGTAGTAAACTTAGTATTTGCTTCAGCTTCAGATAGTTCAATGAGCTGACTGAGAACTACTTTTATTTTATCAAGGTACATTTAATACATTTTTGTTAGGGGAGACAAAATGGAAGTAATCATTGAGATGAATCATTAATAGAAGTAGGTCCAGCACGCTACCCTGGGAATCTCAATTACTTATGAAAGATTGATGATAAATTATTAATGAACACAGTCTGATATCTATTGTGTAGGTACAATAGGCTCATTCAGGCTAATTTAGTTTTTTATTGAAAAATATATATTATAAAAGTAAATCATCTCCCAAATATCCCACAAAATTTTCCGGTTTATATGTCAATTAACAACTGAGTAACAGCAATTGAAAATGTGAGATCGCCCGCGGTACATCTTGACGTCACACCAGGCAAACGAGCTTTGAGCGGTGGCAACCGGGCCTATAGTTGGAGATTATGAATCGCTACTATGTCAATTCAATTTAATTTTCTTCAGAGTAATGTATATATCAATTCTGAGACAAAAGTTCTATCATAAATAAAGAGTACCTTGGGTTTCCAAAACATAATTTCGGATTTTTCTCTATAACGTAAAGAGATCTTCATTCAATATTGTTTTTCGAGTTGCAGTTTTCAACTAATATTTCAGACAAAGTAGAATCTGATGATGTATCAACAAAATTCATGTCTGTTGTACTCAAACTCTCACTGTCCTAAGGAAAACTTAGTAGTAATTTTTTCCAATACTTTCTGTATTTTCTGTTTCTTTAGAACAATTTTTTTTTCGGTGGTATATAATATTTACAGTCTGTTTAGCTGTTGATCTTCTAAAAACCTGTTCATTAATTCGAATTCAAACATCAAAGGTCTTTTTCGATGTACTTGCTTCATCAGACATGATTTGATTTTCAGCGATATCTTCGTTACAAGTATTCAACAAAATTAGTTTTTCCTTTTTTTGAACAAACGGTGGTGCTTTATATGTATGGGTCGTCGGTCTATCAATCTGGCAATCAAATATATGCAGAATTACGCCTGGTTTCAATATAATTTTTCCCACTTTCATAGTTTTGATATAGGTACATGTAATTTTCTAAGCCTGTTTCAACCTAAAATTCAAAGTAGTGCTCAGAGTAAACTATACTTTTTTTTATTAATAATTATCATTCATACTTACACTAAAATAATCTTCGCAACAAAAATGCGTTCCCTTGGCAGATACAAAGTCGGCCCTCCGCATAGCGCGCTGCCATAACTTTCGTGAACGCCACATTCAACTATTAATTTTAGGGGGAAGATAAAGAGTGAAAATTTAGATTTTTTGCAGATGTACTATTTTAAACATAAACTTTCAAATAATGAAATTGAAAAAAATTGCTAAATGAGCCCATTGAAAAGTTGCATAATTCATACAATCCAGTCCAGACTTTAACAAATTGTATATACCTATTCCCACCTTGACCCTTTCTGAAAAAAATTGTATGGGCGCCCTTCAGGGGCGTATACAGGGAGGCAAAGGAGACGAATGCCCCCATAGGAAATAGATGAAAAACCCTTAGACTGTTGTGACGCACATGAATTGTCCATTCAAACTTATTACAATGCTTCATATTTGTCCCACAGAAACACATCCTGAATACGCCACTGGCATCCTCGATACAAATTGAGATAAATTTTCCATTAACTCAAATGTTAGTCATTTTGTTTCAATTTTTTTGAAATAGAATAACAATTCTGTGTTCAGGTGTTTTTTACCGGAAGCATAATTATGAAAGAAGAATGTTTCCCTATTTGCCTAATGTGCAATACTATAGCTCGAAGGTTTATTTTCCCTCTGAAAGTTTTCCTCACCTGAACTTTCGGCATCTATAAAAAATAAGCATTAATATATTTTCTGTTTCAACCGTACCCACAAAAAATGTTTCAACCGTCCCCAACCCCATTTTTGGTACAATATACTTCATAGTTACGACAGTAGTTATAAGGTTCAGACACAGCTTACTTACTATATAAGTAAGCTGTGGTTCAGATCTTAGGAATTATTGCCTGAACCCACTATTTTCGTTCCAGAAATTGCGATGTCGTGAAACTACACAACTCACAATTGTACTTTAAGTATATAATATCCTAAGCACGTAACTCATAAACTTATGTGTTACTTATTTTATCATTAAAAGACGTGACAGGTTTTTTCAACCAAAGGTTTCTAAGTAGAAGGAATAACGACAAGAAATTCTCAGAATTCCACTGAAAGTTTTTTCTATATATTTTCAGAAAATCAATTATTAATCTGATATTTACAACATTGATCTATTCACAATGTTTAAAATGCAGTAGTGGCTCTAGAAATTGTTGTTGTTTCAATCGATTTCATGAGTAATGAGTATTCAAAATGTAGATACTTCTGTTTTGGTAACACAGTTAAAAAATCATATTATTATCGTTCTTACTTAAGTAATCACAGTTACGCCACTGGTTCTCGATAAACAAGTTTATATTCATTAGAGGTAGTAGCCACAGAACACCCTAACTGCAGGTGTTCTGGGGTAGTAGCATTTTAGTGTGCTTCAGACAAAACAAGGACATATATATTTTATTGTTCCGAGTTTAATGTCTCAGAGCAATAATTGTTATAGTGAGAAATTGAAAACTCCCTAAAATTAATTTGGTTGGCAATCCTAAATCAGAATAAAAATAAACAGTTTTGAAATCCTGAATTTGAGAGATCATACGTGGTTGTAAAATTGCATAAATAGCAAAAACAATTAGAATCCTTTCATGAAATAATGAAAATCAAAATCAAGTCTTCATCCAAAGTATGTACTAGCATAAGAATATTTCAAGTGATATTAGGAATCAAAGATATACGATATATTCTAAAACATTTTCTTTGTACAGTCTATTCATTATTTTGTATTGTGAGGACAATTCAAACAATGAATCTTCAATACTGCCTGCTTGTTTTATATTTTTAATTGTTCAAAAATGCCACCAATGAAAACTATTTTAACTTACCTGGCAATTCATTGCTTAGACTGGAAAACTGAGGTAAATTGAATATTTTTTTTGGATTTTCAGCCAGTATTGGAAACTTCACCTGTTCAAAATGAAGAAGAAGCCGACATATGGAGTCATGGATACATGATTCCTGCAGACCCAGACAGTATTCCACCAAGGTACTTCTTTAACATTCTTCGTGTCAGAAAATATTTCTCATTTTGGTATTTTAGGTGGGGCAACAAAAGTAAATGGTGTAGACCATCCTGTATACCAATATCCATAATTTGCATCCTGATCTTCCTAGTAGTATTATTGCCTTTATTAGATCATGCCACCGAAAGAGTGTTGAATGAATTGAATTCATCTCCTGCTGATAGCTGCAACAATACTTGCAGGTAAATTAAAATGAGCTTTCATTATTATCGACATAAATAAACGAGAATACAGTTTTGTTTGGAATAAAAAAAAGAACAAAAGAATCAGCTATCTGAATCCTGAATCCATACTGACCATTTTAAAAAACAATTTCAACTGGTTAATGTATTTGGAAATGGTTAAATAAAATATGTGACTATTGTGACATTTTCACTTGCACTATAATAGAATTTCATGTAGATATGAAAAAAAAAATTTAAAATATGTTATTATGTTAACCAGCTGTCGCACCCCTACGAACGACAACCCTCAGAAGTCGATACTTGTGCGAGCTAAGGACTAACGAGGTCTTACCTTTCAATGTGTGATTCCTAACAAGGGTTGGATGATAGCGTGTGAAAATTGAGTGTTTTGCCTGCTTCTTGAACCATCGACTCACACATCGGGCGATTGACTGAATGGACAAAGCACCCACGTCAAACCGTCCGGCTGCCGACTGAATCATTTATATAACTGAACATTTTTGTTAGCTGCCAAAGTTTTCAAGTTATTTGAGAAAACAAGAAAAGTGACTTTTGGAGACCCCTCTCCCCGATGCCCCATCCCTATCCCCCAGCTATTCCCCAGTACTTTGAGAGTGTTGCTTTCTCCTACATCTGTACCAATTTTGACTTCTACGTATTCATTCCAGATCAGATTATAAATTGTTCGCCATCTGTGATCCCGTCTGTGTCCTTTATTGCATTGTTTGCCAATAAAATCTCTACTAAATAGCCCAATTTTGTTAAGGAGTCCTCTTCATAAAGGTTCATAAAGGTACAGTTTATGTTTCTCATTAACCCTGTTTCTGAAAGAGTCACATATAAACTTTGATACCCCACAGCTGGCCCAGGGTTCATATATATAGTTGATGATCTAGCATATTTATCTGCTTTTTCGATGCCTGTGATTCTTAAGTTGAGTATCATTGCACCCAGTGTAGGGTCAAATTATTGTTAACAGTTTTCGACTGCATTCACAGACCACTCCAGATGTCTCATGGGTTCATCAATCCCAGAGAGAAGCAATAGGTGAAGACTAACAAATTTTCCTTTCCACCTAGAATTGATCAAGTAGATAGCTGCAATGTATATTTCAACTCCAGTCTCATGTTTGGTTTTCAACTTGTCTATGTACCAGGTGTTTCTGCCAAGTAAACTCTCGGAAAGAGTGTTCCACTCATCATAATGAATACATTGTATGTTCGTTCCCCCACATAACCAGAGTTTTCCATTTTGCCAGATTCTTTATACCTTTGTCAATTTTCCAGACCTAACTGACCCAGTTTTGCCTTCTTCTTTATCACAGGAGCTGTATTCAAGAGTACCTTCGAAAGGGGGTGATTAACGGAAAAACAGATTTCAGGTTTGGCTTTTGGTAACAAAATTGTGAAATATTGCCAAAGTATAAAATTTTTATGACTTCACATTGATAAAAGTGTGTTGAAATATTCTATTGAGATGTTGAAAAAAATCAGACTAATTTTAGGAATATCATTCACGATTTGCACTTTCATTCGGCTGAAATATCTGAAGTGTATTTATTTCCGTTTAATACATTCGAATATAAAATATTTGCATTCATCTAAATTGCATTTTCATCATAAAAAAACAGAAATGATTTCAGATAAAATATAAAATGTTTCTAAAATTAATACTGAACATGCAACTTAGCTTCAACTCTTATGTGCAAGTAACAGATGACAGCAACAGTAGCGTGTAACAGCAAATAAGTATTCTCAAAAGGTTATTTTATCATGTACCGGTTCTATTTTTTACTTTTTTTTTTGTTGTTGTACCAGAGTGTTGCTTTTATATCCTTTGCAGATCTCAGGTGTTGAGTTACGTTGCATGATATGTAGTACCTCACATTCTCCTATCTAGGAAGCAGTTACAAAAAAATTTATTATTTTTTTTAAGGTTATCTCTTGTAGAAAGTATTCCTGAAGGAATGTCGTATCCCAATGAGTCTATCATATATCCTTCCACATTCGATACTTGGTTAGATTTGATTAGTTCAGCAAATACATCTATAGATATAGCTTCTCTTTACTGGAGTTTACGCCAATCAGAAGTATATCCAGATTCATCTTCCATACAGGTAAATAAAGTAGATGTCATTAATAAACTCCTAACAAAGTCTCTCTAAGCAGTGTGATGTGTTAATTCTAAGATATTTGAAAAATGTTTCCGAAAGGGAAGCTTTTTTAGAGTTATTTTTTTCTAATATACATCCATTTTCCAGGGAGAAAAAATATTTCAAGCTCTCCTCAAAGCAGGTACGGATAGAGGTATTAAAATCAGAATAGCCCAAAATGCTCCAACGCAAAATTTTCCCAATATAGACACTGAATTGTTAGTTAAAAGAAAAGCTGCAGAAGTACGGAGCTTGAATTTTGCAAAATTATTAGGTGGGGGAGTACTGCATACAAAACTGTGGATTATTGATGGAAGGAATGTGTATGTTGGTAGTGCTAATATGGATTGGAGATCTCTCACACAGGTATTATAAATATATTTATTTCAATTGGTCCGAGAGATCTATTCAAGCTAACTTTCTAAATGGAGTTTCATAGATTTTACTTCAGTTGCAAAGTAAACTATGATATTTTTCACTTCTACTTCATTTATTAACATACAAGATATTTTTATTGAAACACTTTCCCATCACCAGAACAAAAATTACAATCTCTCGACGCGTTTCGCTAACCACGTTAGCGCGCGCGTCGAGAGACCATAATTTTTGTTATGGTGTTGGGAGTGTTTTTCGATAGATTCATTTCACGCCAGAGGTTCCAGTACGAACTATCACAGTTAGTATAAGCAGATTTATAATACTTTACCGAGTCCACCCTATTTTTGTGTCCCAAAAGGGTTGCAAACAAAAGATTTTTTTGATTGTTCAGGTTGATAGTCTAATGAAGTACCTATCTGTACCTGTAGAGTAGGAAGGGTCAGTGTAAGCCCACAGCACTTAGGCCACGTGTGACCCATTATACATCCTCCCGAGGAGTTGTCCTCCTAGGTCATCATCCATCCTGTCCTCTCCAGGAAGGTGGACAGGTCACTAGGAGACATCTCCTTTATATTGGCAGGTGTAGGCCAAGAATCGCCGAATACACACTCTCTAATTGACGATAACTCCGGGCACTCGCACAGGACATGCCTGACAGTTTCATCATCCTCTTCATACATCCTACCTAGAGGTGTGTCTAATAGCCCCATATTATGCAGGTGTTTCCCTAGTTGACAGTG
>WOGO01003158.1:0-14697 GCA_015342085.1 Leptinotarsa defecta | reverse complement strand
AAAATTTCAATGAATATATTACTCTTAGTGAATTGTTTCATTTTTAGTTATACTTCTAAGCTCTTTTCTGACTAATCCTACACAATGTACCTCTTTCATTGTCTTACAGGATAATGAAAAATATTATTATTATGTCGCTGGAATTGCAAAGGCTGCTTCTCAAAAGCTTGGAACGCTGTTCCGAACCAGAAAACTGTACACACCTCAGCAACTTTTGATGCTTTATAATACTCAGATCAGACTATCTTTGGGGAATTCTTCTCATGTATGGGGCTCCACCCCTAAGCATTCCTTGAAGCTACAAGAATTCATTCAGAAAAGGGACATCCGCCTGATTGGAGACGCGAACATAACTTGCAACGTTGATAGTCTGGAACATCGAAGAAAGGTTAGGGGTTTGTCTCTCTTCAAAAGTTACTTTCAGCGAAAGTTTTCAAGTCACTTGGCACATTTGACTCCACCAAGAGCGGTACATATCAAAAATACGCGACGGACTGTGGCTGCTCATCATTTTGAGTTGCACACTGTTTAAGAACTCTTTCATTTGGAGAACTGCATTTATGTGGAATGAACTTCCCGTGAACGTTTTTCCGAATTCCTTTAATCTCCAGCGATTCAAATCCAATGTGAATCGCTACTTCCACACAGGCACCGAATTCAAAGTGCCTTAAGGATTTTCCTGTAGTGCTTGTGTTTTTGTCCTTGGAAACAAAATTCACCAATTTTGAGTTGAATAATGTGACATTTGTAAATATGTTCATCATAAAATTTGATTGAATAATGCAGATTTTTTCAAAACTTCTTCAAAATACTTGTTGGCTTATTGTTTATTCAATATCAATATCTCCAGAATCAAAATATCCATTTCTCCATGGATCATGATGATTTTCAGGAGAATTCCGGAAAGTTTTTCTGAAATTATTGAATGAAAATTGCCTGCATTGGAAATTTAATCGTTACGAAAATCCATAACTTGCATCATTGTTCAATTTGTTGGTTGGAAATTTGTCTTTTTTTTATAGATACTTTCACGGGAGGTGTTCAAGTGACTTGGCACCTTTGATTTCACCAAGAGTGGTACATATCAGAAATACGCGATGGACTGTAGCTGTTCACCGATTTGAAGTTTAACTCAGTACTCCTCAAACTTCATTGTTTGAGAACTCTCTCATCTGGAGAACTGCATTCATTTGCATTTTGTCGCCGCGAGCGCTACGCGCTGTTAGACTGTGTGACAGGACGCTACGTGTTTTCACAAATCAAAAGTAAGATTTTCGACGAATTCTCATTAAATGTTCACATAGTCTTGGAAGGATGATATTAGTCTGAATGTTTGCATATCCATTCTTAATAAGAGTGATTGTATATTATTTAAATTCATTTTTGTGTAGCACCTTCCGTTTTAAGATTATGTTGCACGTTTTGTCTAAAATGTGGACGGGTATAAAAGTAGTGTAGCTCTATGGGTACAAGAGTAACATATACTGATTTAATCATCTATCATATTTTTATGTGTGTCTTTACTTCAACAGAATGCCACGACCACGCATTAGAACTACTGAACGAAGAACTACCGACACGAAAGTGTATCGAAAAGTGGCTGAAGAGCATTTCAAAGATGGTGCAAAAATTAGGAGGCTGGCAATGAAATATAATGTTTGCCATGTTACATCATATAGCTTTCTAAAAAAACTGAAAGCAGGAAATACTAGCGCAGTTGTGGGCTACCGTTGCATCAACCGAGTTTTTACTAATAATGAGGAAAGTAATTCACGCGACTATTCAATTGAGTGTTCCCACTCAATTAAATAGTCGCGTGTTGAGTGAGCACTGTCCAAAAACTTTGTAAAATTGTAGCTCAAAAAAAAATTGAACAAGTAGGTGCAGTAACCTCAGTAGAGCGTGGAAGATTAGTAACTGTTACTGTTGCCAATGATGCTCAAGGAGGACACATCCTACCTTTTTTTCGTATTCCCATTGAAACACTTTCAAGACCACATGATACGTAAGGGTCCCGTTCGTTGTGCTGAGACTGGCAATGCTAGCTGCTTCTACAACATTCGAAAAGAAAAGCTAAACCCACAGTTGATTAAAAATGCTTGTTACTGCTTGACAACCATGCATCGCATATATCTATCCAAGCTCTATATTTTTGTGAAGAAAAGAGAATAGTATTGCTATCGTTTACACCCCATATCACACACAAACTTCAGACTTTGGATAGAGCAGTATATGTTCCATTAAAAAAAATGATAAACACCGCTACGGACAACTGGATACGAAATTATACTGGCCAAACGATAACTATTCATTGCATTCCTAGGATTGTTAGAGAAGCATTTTCTATTTCTATCACTGATGTAAATGCATTTGCTGGATTCACCTGTACCAGCATAAGTCCATTTAATAGAAATATATTTACTGTTACATTACAAGTTACCAGACAAATTCCACCAAATAATGTGTTGACTAGTTCTGATGCAACGTCATCCATTCAAGTTGATCCAAGTACTCCAGTTTGATAACCTTTCAACATCAATTGATCAGACTGTTCATTGTACAGATATCAATGATTCATCAAACAATAATGACCAACCTCTGTTAGCTAACTCAATTTTTGATCAAAGACCGACATCACCAATGGCAGAACCTAGCGAGCTGCAACATGCAAATTCTTAAACTGCAATTCTGACGGACACTCCCGGAAAAACTTGATTGAACAAGAACATCAACAACGAAATGAAGTCAAAAAATGTTACTGTGGAATAATACTGAAGAAAGTAAGAGAAAATAGACATATTCAAAAGGAAATAGAAAGAAAAAAAAAGAAAGCTCCAAAAGAGAAGCAAAATAACTCTGACGACAAAGAATGCTTCTATCTTGTCTGTTCAGAAACTTTTGGCAATAGTCGACCAAATGAACAATGGAAATAATGTATCGAATGTAAAATGTGATCCCATCTGGAATGATGAGGATTATATGTGCCATAATTGCGATTCTGAGTAAGAGAATAATGACTAAATCATGAAAGTCTGAAATGGAAAAAAATTATCAACATTATACTGAATTGATCTCAGCACTTAAATTAAGAATAACTTTCACTGATTTGTTTTCTCAAAATATATAATTTTTTGAACAATAAAAATACATAGGTTGATTTGTGTTATTATTACAGAGTTTTTGAATGAATAATCTGTTGATTCACCATCTATAATATTGTATTCATTACCAACCCTTTCGTCTTGTTACTTTCAGATCCACAACATGTTTCTTTCGACCTGCCTTCGTGGTCGAAAGTAACAAGTATCAATTTTCTTTTCAAATTTGTTATTCATATAAAACACACCACAATGAATTGAGTTACTAGTATGAGGAACAGAAACTGAATTTATACTTGATTAAATTAATTTAATGATAACAGTAACACCTAGCCATAAATTGAAAATACAATGTGTTACTTTTGTACCCGGTCTCCCCTAATAAAGCATTTATTTTGTGTCAAGTTTCATAATCAATTATTTTCTACACCAATATTGGGACACTATAAAAGATGAAGATCACAATAGCTAGAATTCCATTTGAATCAATCATAAGAGCAGCAGTTAACACAAAAATAATACAATAGGAAATGATAAACTTTGATCAAATAAAAACAAAAACTTGGGTTCTGACATTTTGCGGATGAATTTTTCCTATTTCCATTTCTCGTGAATCGAATTCGCATGATTCATACGAAGTACATCGAGGTAATTCGCCTCAAGCGAAAATAGTGATATATTGTATTTCATCAAACACATGCATATGTGTTTGCATGGTAACGTGGATGGAATGAAAGAAATCAAAACATTTACAATGGCCAGTATTACATGCGAAATATGCTGATCGACTGGAAAAAGGCTCCATAAATAAATTGTGGCGTATATTGAAACGGTATAATTATGCAATGAGTGCAGAAAGTAACCAATTTCACACGATGTGTGAAAATTGAGAAACGAGTGAATGCGAGTACCGCAATCACACAAGTGTGAATTAGGACAGATTTTTGAACAGTATACTTTTTCTACGATCCAATCAAGCATATATCAATTCATCTCCAAATAACATATTCAACAGCACAAAAGCTAAGCATACCTGCAAAAATTTATATCAACAGAACCGCAGTTAGTATTATTAATTGCAGGTACATAATTTCGGATTTTCACTATCTTTTACATTTTTTCAGGAAGATATATTTCACTAATGGGTGCTGTTTTATTTTCAACAGATTGCTGGTGACACTTTGCTTGAAAGACTGTCCCTTTGCTGATGTGGTCGATTTTCACTCACCGTGTCATTTAGGGTTGTTATGTTTGCATCAATGCCACTCTCATCGCGAATGATCATCGGAAAGTTTTTGGTATCTGACAACTTAAATAATTGAACAATTCGCATTGTCAAATCACCAAATTTGTTTATTACAACACATTGCATACTGTTCGTTTCCCGTTTCGGTAATTGTCTAAAAAATTAGTAATGAGATGCATGTAGGAAAAATTTTCTGTTAGTGTGAATTATTTTGAAACCTTCATTTTGATTTTCATTTTATTTACTGAAACTGCCAGGCCCATATTCTGAATATCACATATCCTTATTTTTTTCAACTTTTCCAGTCTGCACGCTCCTGTTATTCCTGATATCATTGAGAGAAACTCAGACTCTCATTCCTGATGTAGTACTAATGATCATTGTAGTATGAAGGAGCACAATGGAAGAGAAATGATATCCTTTCACTGTCAAAATGTATTATTAAAAGAATCTTTGCCTGAAAAAATGTCACTGTCAAAATGTATTCTTGAAGGACGGTATCAAAATAAGCACAATTTTTCAGAAATTATAATAGATTCTTCCGAAGTGGTCGAATACTTCGATCCGAATCTTTGCCTGAAAAAATACTTCATATGTCATATGACATACTTCATATGTCATAACTTCTTCATAAAAATCATAGAAAACATAATAATTATCAAAACCAACGATATCCATGATATATGAACAATTATTTTCATTTCTTCTTGCGTTTTTCCAATTTCATCTTAATTTCGAACAGGTTGGAGCCTGTATCCCTTACCCTTACGGCAGGCATTTGTCAGAAAGACAAACGGGCAATAACTGATCATGGGATGCCTGGCTTGGATGTTATGGATGAAGAGACTGTTCATCTGTTAACGTGAGACATGAGGGCCTCATTCGACAGAGTGTCTAGGCCTTCTATATCTGGGAGTTGTCTACAGCATAATCTATAACTTCCCTAACTAACTTCTTCTTCTTCTTGCGTGCTGCAAGTATCTCACCTTTTATTCAAACTGATAGTGGGGAATAGTCTACTATTCCCCACTTCCTTAAGAAAAATTACAGGTGGAAAAAAGTATTCATAAAAATTTCAGTACATACGTTTGATTAGGAGCTTCATGTGAAAATTAATGATTTTTCATAACAATTCGTAAGGATTATTGATTTTTTCAGCGGCAATCCTTGGAATTTTCTCTTGAGAAATGCAATGATTTGTTGTCAATTCATAAATCGCGAGTATTTTAAATTATATATTTTTTTTGTAATAACTCTTTCCTTGAAATATATGCTTGGAACAATGTTCCAAGCCAGAAAACTGTACAAATCTCAGCAACTTTTGATACTTTACAAAGCTCAGATCAGATCTTCTTCAGAGTATTGGGTAATTTTCGTTTTGAGGACACCCGGCGATTTTGAAAACAATTTTGAGTGTACTTACGTATTTGATGCATAGATCACGAATCCGAAAGAAAAAAGCGGCGCTCTCCCTTATTTACAGAGTTACGATTTCAATAGTTTTTTAGCAGTGAACATTTAATACTTCTAATACTTTCTGGTGAACAAAATAGTGTGGAATAAATTTTCTGTATTTAACGAGGAATAACTTAATTTCAACAGTTGTTGTCTACGATGAAATAAAGATTTAGTGGAAATCTCAAGCAGCTATAAGTCTGTCGGCCTTAGGTTTAACAATTGTGGATCATTACTAAATTGACACAAATGTTTAAATAAACTAAGCGCCATCATAACAAAAGATGAGTATAATCAATATAGTACAGAGTAAATATTTTGTTGGTGAGTAGAAGGGTTATTCACGCATAGTCAGTGGAAACTTCAAAATGAACAAACATTCATCCCGAATTATTTGAAGTTTGCTCTCCTCCGTGAACACGAAAGCACTAGTAATTCATACAGCATTTCATAAATATCAGTTTACAAGGTTTTGCACTCCTCCTTTCGCTCTCACTACACAAAAACTCGGCAGCGGCCATTGTTATCGGTGGAGTTAATATTATTCCCTCGATTTCACCATATGCGGATAAGGGCTTTGCCACGAAATATTTCGTGAACAAAGGAGTTCACTCTTCTTCTTCTTTAAATCTGCCGCCTTCAAAAGGGGTGGTTCAGCCCCGGAGTCACATAAATGGGCATTTGGAGAACTTCGGGATTTGAACGGAAGGAATTCTCCTCAAGGAAAGAGCTTTTTTGAGCTGAATTGCTGTTTATGGCAGAGGCATTGCTGAAATTCCAAGTTATTATTTACGCTTTTTTTCTTTCTATAAAGAAATATTGCGATTGCTGGCGAACTGATGCGAAATAATAGTTCTAAAACTTCTTCGCACGAGATATTTAGCCCAGTCGATGGATTTTTTGCTGAATGATTCCTTCAAGTAATAATATTTGGATCTAGGTTCTGCTCACTCTCTACTTCAAAGTTGACCCTATACCGAGAATTGTTTTCAACTTGACGGTGGATGTAATCCTTTCTCGAAGACGAAGAATGTTTCATTAATAATGAGTTCAGGACTGAATGAACTGACTTATTATAAGCAACTTCAGTTCCATAGTGGTTTTTCTAGAAGTTGATATTCTTCGACTCATTTGCGAGTGGAAGTCTCTATTTTTAAACCAATACGCCCAAGTTTTCAGGCGGTTTTTCGCGAATAACTCAAAAATGTATAATTTTATCAAACAAATTATTTTCAGTATATAGGATAAATCTCATAAGGAAAGGAAACAAATTGTGAAGACATTCCCGAAGAAGCCATTGTATGGTGAAACATGTGTTGCTTTCTGTTCTGTGAAAATCTCACAATAAAGCGTTTTTTGAATACGATAGTTATGGATTTTTATCAAGTATCGGCCAATTCCATCATATATCTAAACAAATTGTTGGTTCACGAATAAATACAAACGGCATGATGACTTGTTGATCGTGGGTTTTTATTCGTCACACGCCATAATTTTAGGTTTCAATGTGAAGGTACCATATGAAAACAATATATTTCTTCGGAGAAACTCATACAATATTTATCAAAGTGCTTGTGATAATCGTTACCACTCAACAATACGCGTCATTGATATACTTTTGGAGTTTTACCACTTCTAAGTGCCCAGTTGTAGCAAATTTGGAGTATAGAAAGGAAATAACATTTTGATATCTTGAAAACTAGGTGGTTTCTAGGTTAAAACGGAATACATATTCCTGCAGATGTCAGAACACGTTTATTTGAGTATAGACGAATACACAAATTAACATACAGTTTTCAAGTTATTTTCAAAAACAGGGTAAGTTTATTGCAAAGTTCCAAAAATGTTCTTTCAATTTCTAGTTCAAATGTTTTCAAAATTGAAATCTATAAAACTTCTAAATCTTATTGAAAGTACGTGAATGGAGTTAATTGTGAAGTAGTAACAACTAATTTTCCAATTGGGTTGGTAGTCCTTGCCAGCTAAAAATTAGTAAACAACAATATTTTCGTCACATCTTGCTAGTTTTGATACTAGGTATTGTGATACAGGATAATAGTGAATGTTTTTTCAAGGAGTACAAAAAAAAGTTGGATGAGTTTTCTCCGAAAAATGAACTATTCATAATGACTTCACGTTGAAACCTTTTATTTTGGTATTCAACGGATGAGTACTAACCATATAAACCTATCACTTCAGTGATACGTTTATATGGTTTTTTCGAATCATTCGCAAAAAACCGTCTGAAAATAAGAGCTTTTTATTGAACAAAAGTCGTTGGAAATCATTCAGTTCATCCATTCCCGGACTCATTTTCTGAGAGCATTATCCACTAACAAGAAGGGTTGGCATCCACCCCAGGGTAGAGACAACCCCCAATACAGGGTCAAATTTGGAGTAGAGGATAGGTAGAACCTAAATCAAAATGTTTGTGCAAATCAGAGGATTTTGACGGGATTATATAGTATCGGTATTTTATTTTCAGTGACTGGTCTAATTTTAGGAAAATCTGGACAGTTTGAATCATTCTCTCTAATCGCTTTTGCGAGCAAAAATGGTGGAGACCTATAAAATTTTTGTGTTCTATTTCCCATTTCAATCGTTTGAATAACTATTTCACCTTTGACGTGGGATCCTCTGTGTGAGTTTGAACAGGAAATGTTGAAATTCAATTCAACGAAGAATTTATAAGTTTGTTTGATTATATGATAGAGAATTTAAGAAATATTGTAAACAACATCTGTAAACAACTGTCAACATTGTTACTCCCACCACCTTTACTCATTGAATTTTGAATGTTATTAAGGATATCGCATTTGAGAGGTTATGTGACTAGTGTAACGTATTTTTCACTTCACAGACTAATATTTTATTGTTTAGTTATGAAAGTATTTGACAAGAATTGCTCACCATATTGAAAATGTAAGATTGAGGATAAGTTGATATTCAAATGAAATTTTGCTCCTGCTTTTCTTCTTTGAAATGTGAAGGTACGTTAGACCCATTGGAATTTTTCTCTAAGTACGCTTGAAAACTGTTATTTGGGAAAGTAAATCATCATTACAAAATGAATTATGTTAACAAGTTATTGCTCAATGTCAAAACATCATTGCTCCAGAATTGCTCCAGAACAACTTGAACATAACCTCTATTACTCTGAACCATTTTTGAATTAAAAAATCAGTATTTGAATTTTTCAAATATATACATTTTTTATCTTTCATTTTTTTTGTATTTTCAATTATCGTAGGTAACAAACATAAGTAGATCTTTTTTGTATTATTGTATTTATATGTATATTAATGTTAACATTACTATCATTGTTGTATATATTAGGATGTATCCTATTTGAATGAAGCATTTCATTTCATTTCATCAAGCATGAGATAAATCAATGAAAAAACTCTCTACTGAAAATGAAAAACTTCTTTCAATCATATATAATACTTCAATTATTCATTGAAATTACCGTTTTAGAAATCACACGTTGAAAGATAAGACCTCGTTAGTTCTTAGCTCGCACAAGTTTCTCAACTTCTGAAAGTTGTCGTTCGTATGGGAGAGACAACTGATTAACGGAAAAACAGATTTTAAACAGACAGAATTCAACGAGCTCTTATATTCTCGTTAACAACACTTGATTATCGAAAGTAAGGTCATGATTGCCTGAAGTACACCTTTTTGCAAAATACATAACAGTTGGAAATGAAACGAATGTTAATGAATTTGTTAACATGGAAGAGGCAACTCTTGTATGAAAACGTAACCCCCACTATCATTAATCAGATCCCTTCATCCAATAAGGCTACAAGAATGGATATTCCCAATTAATAACAAAACCGACATATATAATTCCAACAAGGAGATAACGAATCCCTACCATTATATGTCGTGTCCCTCCAATCGTTAATCATGGGATTCTGTATCACCTATTATTAACGTTTCCATTCCAGAAGCTGAGGTAATACGGCTTTTATATGACCTAATCACATTGGTTGTTATGGACACTCTTACGGCTTTTCCGTAACTTCCAACGAGATAAATAGCCCTTCGTCCCTCCGCAGGCTTTTCGCTGGTGCTTTTCTCGAGTTCGGTCACTCCATTCAATCATCTATCAAAAAACATTTATGGATTTGGACTTCAGGGCTCTTCAGCTTGTCATTCTTTTATAACAATCTGTGATAAAGGTCTAGGGTTTCATAGCAGCAATTAATATTACTAGTTATGTATTTTTATTCATCGATAGTAATCAATTCAGAAATTCAAAGACCTCCATAATGATTTTTTCCATAAATATTCACTAGTAGTACCACTAGAGGTTGAATTATTTCCGGAAATTTATTCCAGCTCATGAATATTTTGAAAATTTTCTGAAAGTATTCATGAACAAGCAAAAAATGTCCAGACATAAAGTTAACCTCGCGTGGTATTCGGTTAGAAAATCCCACATCGAATTGTCGTGGAAAATCAAATATTTTTAAAATTCATTTTTCCATTCTCAACAAGCCTGCCATAATTCTGAAATTTTTGTTCATTGTAGTTACATGAAAATGGCAACCTTAAGCGTATTATAATATATTCTTGTATTTTATATCAATTTTGGGTTACTACAAGTGTTAGAAAGTTATAATTTCACCAAATTTAATGTGCTTTACAGTTTCGGTACTGGCCATGCTTCTCAACATATCTTAAACAATATCTTAAAGGGCAGGCTTCTCAGCCTGCCCTTTGAGATATTGTTTTCTGCTCATTGTAGTTACACGATAACTTCTGTATATTACAAGTGGTAGAGAATGAAAAACAAATGTAGTTTTATAGATATATACCTACAGAAACAGATTACATTATAATATTCAGTTTGTCTTCACACCAATGGACTCTGAGCCTATGAACTGTTGATTTTTACTGATTATAGTAGCTCAAAAGTATCATTTAGGGATAAAAAATATAATATTCTTTCAATTTATAGTTACTTGAGCTTACTACAAGTGGTAGAAAATTATGATTTTAGAGGTTTTTCGGGAAGCTCCATAAACAGATTCACATCGCGTCATAGCTTTGGCAGCAATTATTTAGGTAATCAAATTGGTAATTTCAACTCATTGTAGTTGCATAGGAATACCATTTCAAGATATAAAATAGTAAATTCTTCAATTTCACATAAGTTTCAAGTAACTACAAATGGTAGAAAATTGTTTGCGATTTTATTAATACGGATTATGCGCGTTTCAATAGTATGGGATTCATAGCCAGCGTCAGCATGCATCAATCATAGGAGGCTATTTTGACAATTCAAAACATCAAAGAAACTTGTGTTCTGTTGCAATTAAGAAAATTGCACAGCCAGTAATACCAACACAGTTCTTCATTTAAAAAATGAATCGATTTGAAAATTATATCATATGCAAAATATGCGTAAAATTGTCTGATGTAATGATCAATCATCGTACCATGACTTATTTACTCGTATTAATTGTGGCTCCAACATGAAGAAAGACTATCTGTATCAGAACTAAATATTATGTGAACAAATAAAAACCAATCTGTCAAAAATGATCTGTTATTGTGAACGTCAAAAAATTTCCACTATAATTCGCTGTTGGATATCCCACGAGGAAAAATTTTTCACTAAAATACCTCCATTGTCATGGTGATTTGTCAAAATAATGTATTTTGATTGGTTCAAAATTACAGGTGGAGAATTTTCATTTCAATTCTTCAATACATATCAATGACATTTCAGGAAATTTTCCCTAACAAAAATTCCAAACCAACTCTTAACAACCAGAAAATATCTGTGCCCTCTAATTTCAGTACGATATTATTTCCAATCTTTCAACACCAATTTTAACTTGAAATTTTTCTCCTCGATTCATACTGATTCACTCTTTCGCAAATTCAAATTGTCTTAGTCATTTGGATGATTTCAGTACGGTCTTTCAGATGGTAGTTTCCCTTTCAAAAGTTTTATTTATCACAATCTGCCATAGGGTTGTTAATATAGCTTCTTTTTTCTTTCGTGGAGGGTTTGTGGTCACCTCGGTGGTAGAGTTAGTTCAATGAATAATAAAATGTTACAAGATCTTGACACTTTATCTTTATTCATGACACAACTAGTACGGATAATCTGAGATTTGTAAATATGGTATATTGGATTTCTTGAAAATCAACAAGAATTGACCTGAACGGTTATTTTCCATCTATGGCATGAAATACAAATCGGTTATTGATGTTTCATTAACGCTACTAAAACTGTCTTTTGTTATATAAATATATCCACTAGGTATATCAATATATCTGACGAATCATCAAGATGGAAACTCTGTAAAGCACTTTCATTCATAGTTTTTTAAAAAGTTTTCACTTTTTGCATAAAGATGACCAAGCACTGTTGAACTTTTCAAAAACGCTCTTGTTGCGGTGTATGTGCAAATATAGTGATTTATGTTCGATTCAAATGGAAATCCATCTCGGGGGGTTCATTCCAAATCCTCAATATGAGCTTTTCTAGTTACTACCTGTTGAATATCTATTTTCTATCAGTTTCGGGAGTTTTGTCCGTTTTAATGTCATGTGTTTTTGTAGATCCGTATCTCAATCACTATTGATTCTATTTTGTTGTGGTATATAGTGAATGATAGAAAATATTATTCTCTATAGGTATATTGATGCTGTTGATTTTTTTACAAATTAAAATTTTTTGAAACTTTTTATTTCATTACTACTTAGGTCGTTAGGCGATTTTCGTGCAACTTGTCTCCGCGAATTCAAATTGAACCAAAGCGCTAAGCGCTAACGAATAGCACGAAAAACGACCCAGGCATTTGGCAATGATAGTGTTGATGAACGCACTATTCGACGTTGATTCGTGACATTTCGTTTCGGATATTTTAGCCTCGGAACCCTGTGACTTACCCATCACAAACGGAGCATGGAAAGGCGGAAAAACTGGGTATCAGCTGCCATGCGGTTTTTGATGGATTGAAACGTATTGGAAAGGTCGGAAAGTGGAAGCTCCACGATTTGAAGGATCGACAGAAATGATCACGTTTCTAGGCCGAAGGTAAAAACTCACCATGGGTAAGGTATGGTAGTCAGCAACTGCCTTGACTCACTATCACTTTCTGCAACCGGGCCAAACCATCACAGCATATTGTGGGGAAACCGACGAAATGTTTAGCAAATTGCAGCAGCAGCCAGCACTTGTCAACAAAAAAGGTTCGATCTTGCTTCACGTCAACGCCCGTTCACACGTTTCACAAATCACACTCCAAATCAAACGAATTGAGCGTCGATAACTACGACGCTCAATTCTTTCACCCTCTATACTCCCCATCTCTGTCTCAACGAACTTTAATATTTCCAAGCATTTCAATAACTTTCTCAACGATAGAACCTTCGCCAATCAGAACCAGGTAGAAACGGCTTTCGTTGACTTCATCAAATTCCGAGAACACAATTTTCAGGCTCACGTAATTAATCGACATGTGTTACGTTGGATTTTTTCGTTAGACAAAGAAAATCATTAGAGGAAAAGAGAACTGAAACTTTATATGTTTAATACCACTTTTATTTGTAACTAACGTTACGGAAGTTTCGTCCTATGGAGACATTTTCAAACTTTTAGATTAAACTCAATGAATCATTGGAGTTACAGCGTAACCTAACAAATGAAACTGAATTATCAATAGATTTGGTAGAATGAGAATTGTAAATATACATATCATTCAATTCAGACCTACTGATGAAAGTTTAGTACCCCTCTAATTTCTGCTATCAATTTTCGACTATAAGTAGGTATACGAAATGGTATAATTTTCAGTTGAATGATAATCTTGAATAATGTTTCTCAATACTTTCATTTCATTACTGCTGTTACTTTCAAACTTGATTTTTTGGAAAGTGCTGGTCGAAAAATAATGTATTGAGATACTGTTGAAAAAAAAGTGGAAGCCTTTTGAAATAATTTGCTACTCAGTAGAGGTGAAAAATAATGTTTCATTTCAATTATTTGCTGGAAGGACGATATTGTAGGTGGAAAGTTCTCAGATCGACACTCTGTATATGATATATGAAAAGAATCAGTTTTGAAACCACATCGAAAGTAAAATATTTTGCATATTCCTATGGAATGAAACGGTTTAATTGAAATTTATTGGTTCTTCATCATGGAATCTAGGTTATGTACTATTTTCCTTTTCCTTTTATACCAAATCCCCTCTGTTATCTAGGATAATGTCTACTGTTAGAATTATCATGTGATACAATTTTTCAAACTGGTTTTTCACTACCCTGGGACCGAAATATTCATTCACCTCCACAATGAAAAACCATTCTCGTAATGAAGTAAGTTGTTTTGTTACCTGATGTTTGTGAATGAAACATTGAAAAATGTATAATTGCTGAACTATTATATATCATTCTCGAAATACGGAAGATGGATATTGAAAGGAAGAAACGTATATTAATTCATTGAGAATCGTTAATTTCCACAGCAAACTCTGATGAAATCATTACGTCATTTCCAATGAAATAGCCAAATTAGCTATACTCAAAATGAAAAGCTTTCAAGGATCTTCATCAGTGGAGAATCCCATTGGAAAGGTGTATTCCAACAAATTATCGAGCACACTTCCTTTTATTGATAATAAACATTTCAATGAAATGTTTGGACAAAACAAGAGTCATTAATTTTTGAAACAAAAAACTTCAGGGGAATTGTTTTAATGTGAGTATATCGATTTAATTCGTGAGGTTGCAGTCAATAGCTGGGCTGTTACAAAGAAAACTCTTTGTTATTATGTCAAGCTTTCGGTATATTTCACACCTTCGTCAGGACAACTACAATAATAAGATTATATATCTTGTAAAAAATATATAAATATGGAGAACTTACTA
>WOGO01003157.1:0-14699 GCA_015342085.1 Leptinotarsa defecta | reverse complement strand
AAAAAGGAATAAATAAAAAATGGTTATTTTGAGATAGACGTATACCATCACAGACTTTTTTGTAGACCTTTTTAAGGAGTACAGTACTACTGTAGTACATTATTTTGATCTATCTCATAGGGTTCAGCCAGCGTTTGCAATGTAAGCACAAAAAATGGGTTTATTTATGACATCACATTTGAAACTTCTAAAATTATCATTGTTTCTCTACTATATTATGCATGTTATATACATATAAGTCTTCCTCTTGAATCAATATTAAAAAACACCACTTCAAAACCATACGTAGTTTTGAAGATCTAAGCATACATATGGATAGACAGCGGGAAGCAACTTTGTTTTGTATTATGTACTGATAGGCTTCCTCAACCAGAGTCATGATTGAAGAGAAAATCCGGACTATTAGGCCATGATCGAATGGAACCTAAAGTACCAAACATTTTGTCTGCTACTGCAGCGTATCATCAGTGGTATGTATGTTTACTACAAGGACTAAGATTATATCTTGAAGTGTTAGTGAAGTGATCTTGAAAACCGATCAAGACTTTGAGATATAACTTTCTTCCTCACAGTGAACAGATATACCAGTGATGGTATGCCACAGTAGCAGACGAAATGTTTGGTACTTTAGGTTCCATTCGACCATGGCCTAATAACTCGAATTTTGTTCTCTTCAATCATGTTCATTGAGTTCGAAGAGATTGCAATCTGATACATGGGTATTTGTGCCAGAAACACATGATTTTTCAAAGACTATCTTGTGACATTATCTGAAGTTTAACTTTTCCCTGGTGCCGTTTGTTTGAGATTCCCCTGAGATAATTAAGTGCTGTTTCATTTTCATTTTATTATGGTGATAGGCTTTATGAAAATGTCATTTTTTAATACTTTATGATTTAATGGAATATGTTATGGAATAATAACATTAGGAAACTGCCTGTCCTATATGATTCAGCAAGTGATCTGTTTTGTAATTGCTTCTGTACAGCAAATTTGCGAATTCTTTGCCTTTCAGTATGACAGTGTGCTTGTCCCTTACATGTGCATATATATAGGATTGGTAAATTTCATTCCGAAATGAATGAATTTAACTTGTTTCAGGTTCATGCAGAGATTTTAGTGAGATGTCTAGATCAAGTGAAAACGTTGGCTCCAATTTTGATTTGTTCAATGAAAATCTACATACATATAGTATCTCAGGGAGGAAAAGGTGCTGAAGAAGCTGCGGAAAACAGAAACTATTTGACCCAGAGAATGACAGATGAAATCAATGAGATTATTAGGGTTTTACAGCTGACCAGTTATGATGAAGAACAGTCAGAATTAGATAATTTAACTGTATTGAAAAAATTGCAAAATGCAATAACCAATAAAACAAATGCGGCAAATGACTGGTTGTTTGTAAGTCATACTTTATTTGTATTAAACTTATCTGAAATTCTGAAACTATTTCAAGGATCCGAATGCTGTAAGAGGTGGTGTGGGAGAAAAGTCCTTAAGACAGATTATTGATGCTGCACAAAAAGTTGCTGAAAGGTATGTTACTTGATGAATAAATACCTTTTCCATTTTACAAAAGTTTTATAGATTAGTATTAACTGCATGATAGGATATACATACTTCAAAAAGTTTTGTGTCTTGTTCCAAACATCCAACGATCCTTGGATCGCTGAAATTTAATTTATCAACATCAACAAATGCAATTTCAGATGTCTTCCGCACGATTCAGAAAATGTGAACAAACTTTGTTCTGATCTGACAACTATGACTGATGCATTATGTGAACTTCGTCAGGATGGTAAGGGTGCTAGCCCTCAGGCAGAATCTTTAGCAAGGGGTATTCGAGAAAAACTAGGACAACTTCAGCAGTCTGTTATGAATGCCGTTGTTGCTGTGGATAAGGCTGGATTACAACAGACTGCTCACACTGCGCAAGGAAGGTAAATGAAATTAAAGTTTTTTATTTCCTGAATTTTCAATGAGCAGAAATTCAACACATCAATGTTAATTCCAGGTTAGAACAGGCACGGAAATGGCTCTCCAATCCAGGACAGGATGACAGAGGTCTTGGACGTAGGGCTATAACAGCGGTTGTTGGAGAAGGCCGAAAAGTAATTAGTCCCAATTCAAGATTAATAGGAACACACTATTTCATATGTTTTTAGGTTGCAGATGGTTTACCAGGAATCCAAAAGGCTGAAATCCTTCAATTATGTGATGAAGTGGATTCCCTCTCTCGCCAATTATCTGATCTGTGTGTCCAAGGAAAAGGTAACTCGCCACAAGCTCAGGAAGTAGCAAGAAGATTATCTCAGAAGTTGCACGAACTCAAAGAAAAAATCAACCAAGCTGTGGTAAACAGGGTTGTTGAAGATTTCATTGATATTGTTACTCCTTTGAAGCAATTCACCGAAGCAGTTTTAGTACCTGAAGGTTCAGCTAACCGGGATCAAAACTTTTCTGATAAAGCCGCTAATTTACAGCAATTTTCAAACAGAGCAGTGAAAACCGCTAAAATGGTAGCAGCAGGTGAGATATATATTTACAGAGTGCGGTTACCCAAATTTTGGGAATCACTACACGTATCTGATAAATGCTATGAATGAATGCAATCTATTCTAAAATATTTTGAGGAACGCAAGATTGAGGCAGGATATAAAACTAACCAAAATTAAAGATCACTTGTACTAGGTGTGTTACAGACATCTTTTCTTCAACACAAATTCTCATGTGAGAATCAGTTATTTCTAATGTATATTTTTACATTTTTAGATTGGCTTTTTTATTCGAAGTGACTTTTGCTAATACATTTCTACACCTTTATATACGGATTTCAAGATATACAGTTAATAGTTGCATCCCTCTTAACTTTGGAATGGGACAAAATATCAAGGTCGGATAAAATTTGGGTAAAAAGGTATCATTTTTGTTAACGTTTGATAAGGAAGACAATAATGTTGCATCACTCAAAGTCTTGTGATAGCTCCTTTGATAGCTATTTCAATTATCTAACCAACATTTTTTGATTTTTGGAAATTGGATCAACCTTTCCTGAGTAATTAGCAGTTTATGTGGAAAAAATTCGTTTAAAACATTCTTGTAACAAAATTTTCTTATTTTGCCTCAATCTCTGGTAGGTTTAACTTTCTCAGAAATGTTGGTGAGCTAGATATTGAATATATTTTAGGATCATGGGTGGTATTCATTCATAACCACTTCCAAATTTTCAGAATGATATATCATTTTGTTTTCTGGATACATTTAATGGTCTACTAAAATTGGCCACTCTGTATATATTCTTGGGCTCTCAATGTATCATGTATCAGTATGTTGACGAATCTTCCAAGTCATACATTTTTTAAGTGTATATATATTGTTAGTAGCTGTTATGAAGAATGTGATATAATTATTTTTACTAATAAGTTTAATTTTTTCCTACTAGGAAGTAGCTCTGGCAATAAAAAAATGGCGGAAGCTCTCCAGAGTGCTGCCAATCAAGTGGAAAGTTTAACACCCCAATTGATATCTGCTGGTAGCATTCGAATGAACTACCCATCATCCAAAGCTGCTGACGAACATTTTGAAAACCTACGTCAACAATATGCCGAAACCTTAACTAAAGTTCGGAACTTGTGCGATGAGGCCACCGATTCTGCCGATTTCATAAAGTCATCTGGTAAATATTTATAATCTAATATTTTTCTTCGGTACCATGAATACTTAATGATCTTTTTGTAGAGGAGCAGATGAAAAAACATACATTTTTGTGTGAAGAGGCCATAAAGAACAAACAACCTCAGAAGATGGTTGACAATACTTCTGCAATTGCCAGACTTGCCAATAGAGTTCTTCTTGTTGCTAAACAGGAATGTGACAATTCGGAAGATCCCAATTTCATTGAGAACGTTAACAAAACTTCAGATTTACTGCAAAATTGTAATTTAAATTTTCATATTGGTGACCAAAAATTATGAGTTTTTTATTACAGGCGTTCCTCCTATGGTGCAAGATGCAAAGTTTGTTGCAGTTAATCCTTCTGATGCAAATGCTGTATCTAAATGGAGGGATTCAAATAGAGGGGTAAGAATATTGGAATAAGACTCATCTCTGTTTAATAACCTGAATAGTGCCAATTAATGTTGTTGTTAATGTTGGTAATGATTAATATTTCCAAAAGCTTTCAAGTTCCAATAATTTCCCCGTGTATCAAAAAGTGTTCCTTATGGAGTTACGTGTTGTTTTGAATGTTTCAGCTATTAAATGCAGTGGGACAAGTTCGCCAGGCAGTTCAGATTCATCCGGAATTGCCGCCATTACCTGATATACATTCACTGAGTTTGGGTAAGCCAATAAAACTCATTTTCAGTTCATTTAGTCTAATCACATTCAATTGTAATGTTTATGTAAATTTAAAACTCAACTTGATACAAAACTTGAAGTTTATTTAAAAAAATATGGTTTTTGCCTCATCTCACATCTGACGTTTTATATAACCGGCTCAGTAGCTCAAGTTAACATTTTTCTGTGAATAAGAGCCATATATTAATCATTAATCTGGATATAACGATAAAATTTTAACTAACTACTTATCTTTTTCAGAGTCTTCGCCAAGCAATTACTTTATCGATAAAGGTATACTTTTGGGGCTTCTATAATATTTTTCAAAAAGGCATTGTATTTCATTTATATATTCCACCTCAGTTTTATCACTTCATATGATTGATAAAGCAGTTCATCTCAGGTTTGAAATAATTTTGATAATATTACCTAATGTTTCACTGTAGGAGTTTAAATAATTTGAAAGAAGAGTCATGGTATAAATTACAATTTTAGAAGCTGGAAAATTACAATTATTTGTACATATTGCAAAACCTAAACACGCGTTTTGTAGAACATTTTCATTTCCATGGTCTCTTCTAGTTGTGAAACGTATTCCCTGTATATATAGAACCTTCATTTTCAAACTTCCACAATATTATTATTTATTTTACGAAACCGTTCTCTAGGTATAATGCCTTTATTGAAAAAACCTTGCATACGTATTCTATGCTATGTAGTTTGCCTTGTTAATGCTAAAATTGTAGTTGGCGAACCGCTGAGAAACACACCAACACCTGGCAGGGAGTTTGGGACTCTCAGTCCCTCCCACCATCAACAAGGGCGGGTCAGCCCGTTGCCTAAGTGGGCAAGAGGTACTAATATACCCTCTATATACAAGTTAATTCAATCCCCATTGACAAATGTTTTAATATTTATTTATTATTTCTGCAAATCTGCTGTCAAATTTTACTTTATTATTGTTGGTGAAATCCTTTCAAAAAATGTTACTTGTCACTGTGTTACATTGTTGTTGGTAGTTTTTACAAAAGACTCCTCAGAATCCAAAAAGACTAAAACTATTTGACTTTCATTTAATTGTGGTTTTCAATACATCAGAAAAATTAGTCTGGAGAATACCAAATATTTCTGTAGATGTTGAACTTCGGGGTTCTTTAATAAGTGTCAGTTATAAAAAATAAATGATTCCATTCAATGGCTCAAAAATATATCCATCAATTTCTTTATTGTCTTCTACTCAGGTGATTGCTCTGAGTTTTTTGTATTCCCAGCTGATTGGAAGTGGCTACCCACTGATCAGAGGAAACCTAAAGCATCGGGGCACAGGTGAAATTTATGTGAAAGATATCCATAAAGGTGCTGTTACCCATTATCTTCTCATGACTATCAGGCACTCTAAACACTTTTAACACTTAGATTCCAAATGTGACCTTCTCAGAAGGTTGGTACTATTACTGCCTATTATTCTGATGTCTCTTAAATTCAGACTACTTAAAATTTTAATTGAATATATAATTTTATTGCAGTTGTGTAAAATTGTGAAATCCAGTTCTACTCATCATACTTAATTATGATTCAAGCTGAAAACCTTATTTGATAAATGTGAATGACAAGTTTAATTTGGTACTCCTAGATAAAATAGGTCCAGAATTCTCATAGAATTGAAAATAGCCATTTCAAAGAAGGTGCCAATATTGGTAAATTGCAAGTCACTCATTTTCTCGTTCAATAATTTTATAACACAAAACAGAAGAAAATATATTGAAAACAACTAATGAAAACTCAAGTTCAATCCACTTAACCTTAAAAATTACCAATCGATATGTGCACGTTCACCAACAACTCGTCGAACTTTCTAAGCTATTACAGTCGAGTCAACGAGAGAATACAGATGCATCATCAATTTGGGCATGCAATATGAGCCGACAAACTACTGAAAAGGCAATGAAGTGTCCACTACTCTGAAAAGCCTAACCTTTGGATGCAGAATTTCATAAAATATTTTATATTCCATTTTTCAACTCTAATATGTGGCAGTTTAAATATTCCAGTATGCAGAATATTAGGACATGCCCAATTTGCTATTAAAGTTTATGTTAAATTCATGTAAAATATTAAATGCCCACAGTTGATTACTGACAAAAACAACTATCTGTGTAGTACAAAAAAAACGAACCTATTAACTTTTCAATAAACTGCTCGTAAACAATGTGAACTACTGACAAGGCATAAATACGCTTTACGAATCCTAAAAGGTAGTCATCGGACAGCAAGCCATGATGGTTAAACCTCTGAAGAAGCTAGCCACTCGCGCCAGCGAAACGTCAGGAAGAAATTCCAAAAATCCACGGCTTTCAAACTCGAAAAGCAATGACACTGAAATGTGAACTAATATCAAATGTTAGTAATACATCATCAATTGATCCCAAATCTAAGAAATTGATGATGACTGACATTTATATAGCCTACCTGTGCCAGCTACCATCCAAACCAGAGCTCTCGCTGATTAAAGTCAAATGTCAACTCAGAAACATATTAAACAAATGTAATTTCTGCCTAGATATTAACACTTCCATTTTTAAATTACTTGCTTCAATCTAACAGAAAGATAGAGATTTTCGACAGCAAATACTCCTCTTTAGGCCTTTGAACCCAGTAACATTTTTTATCAATATAATGAGAACTATGCATAGTTCCATGCTATCTCGTTCTATGCTATCTCGTAAAGATTCTACAGGTTTTCTCTTTATAATGAATATCACTTTGACGTTTTGCTCTGTTTTTTTCAGGATAAAAAGGTAATAAATAATACATTTTCTATGAGATTCTCTGACAATTTTAATGATCATTTTCTCATTCATTACTAAAGACATTACAATGAGCTTAACTCATATTTTCAAGGGTAATTTAGTTATTCCATACTTTTGTACTCTTTTTCGGGAATCAAAGAAATATAATAGTAAGAATTGACGGCAGATTCTATTTTGCTTTGGTATTGATTTTAAAATGGCCGTCTTTTAGGCGACAATTCAGACTTGCTTTGTCAAGAACTTGCCCCTAACTATCAAGAACCAGGTAATTTCAAACATATTTTTTATTTTATGCTTTCATAGGGTCGATTGATCTGTTCATTTTATTTGAGAGTATGGCAATGGTGGATGTTTTCAATGGGGCATTATGGCTTCAAAAACTTTCAAGCATGGGAAATGTCAGGCTGCTTGAATTTGAACTTGGGTGAAAGATATGCCATAACTTCCATTCTGTTTATAAAATTGCATTGTTTACATTCTATATTCCCAACCAGGAATGATGAATATATTTTCTTAATTTCAACCGAGTTTTTAAACTTGTGGAGTAAACATAGAAATAATAATAAGTAATCTGATGATCAATATAAAATGTAACAATGGAGTTTTATTGGTATTGGTAAGACTCATTGCACTGCTGCTCTTGAATGCTTTGCTAGAAATGCTTTATTAGTTTTGTACTTTTTTTGGTGTTCTGGCTTGTTTATTTTTATGTTGAATCTTCTGTAATAAAAGTTTTTTTTTTAAAGTTGACTGTTTCCTTTTTTGGTCTTGGATGTTATTTTTGATCTTATGTCTTGACTTTTTCTTGTTACATGCATACAGGACATACAAGATTCATTCCTGAATATATCATTGAAGATGGTAATTTTAATGTACTTGTTGTGAATGTTAGCAAGCTTTCATCAGATAATGGTGTCCTTTTTGTCAAAAGGATTCATAATTTACAAAATTGCTTTTTTGACATTTAGAACAAGCTCCTCCAAGACCTCCTCTGCCTCATGACAGCGCACCTGTAAGGCCGCCACCACCAGAAACGGACGACGAAGATGACGTTTTCAAAACTGCTCCTCTACCCAGTCAACCAATAATGGTAAGTTGTTAAAAATTATGTCAATTGTTTACTGGATGTATTGTTTTTTGTAACTATTGTTTCAAATGAATATAATCTACTGTGATTGAAAGTTCAATGTAAATAGTTACTTTTATACTCAAATAATAGTAATACATCATCAATTCGTCTGAAAACCTAAGAAATTACCGACGACTCACTTTTGTATAGCTATCTCCTTTTGACGTACCGAGTGCAAGCTATCATTCAAACAAGAGCTCTCACTGATTATCAGTAAACGTTATCCGTTTTATCTTTCTTCTTCACTTGTCGAAGAAATGAATGCTATATAAAAGTATGCATTTAATTTTTTTGTCGGCCCAACTGTATTAATTATGCGGCATAAAAGAATAATGGAAAAATATAATGGAAAACTACCAAAATACAAAAAAGACTTTTCATGATAAACAAATAGATCAATTCAAAAATAAACAAAAAGAAATGCATTTCTGGTGATTCTGATACTTATAAGGGTATTTTAGTAAATAGAGATAATTTTTATTATTAATTGATGTTGGCCAACATTGATTCTTGTGACTATAACTTTGCGATTAACTACTCAGAATTGGGGCATGAATTCCTCTTAAACCAACATCAGACTCTCATTAGACTACCTGTACTCACCTCTACATTTATAGAAATTGAGTATTTTACAGTAGCCTAAATATATTTTATCACCTTCAAGATGATAACTTCCACTAATATTTTCTCAATAAACTATGGGTATAATATCCTAAGTTAATGTCAAACCGAGTGATACATTTCGTTTAGTATCTGCATTGACTCCCAGTAATCTTTCAACTTGTGCTGTCTATTTTGTTTTTTTTTTTATGGTTTTGATATTGAAATTTAAATCAACCTTTCATTGTTGGCATTTAGCACTTTTGGCGTTCGAACATAGTCTAAACTCAAGCCTTATAAGAAATTTTCTCGATTGGCCTTTGATATCATCAGGGGTTGACGTAAAATTGAGATCAATTTGTAGAGTAGCTGTGTTTCTGGGTACCTTTGCTGGCTTAATAATCAATAAAATGAGCATACTATTGACTGTTGCTAATTATACCAGAAACACAACCACCATACAAATTACTGTTAGTTTTGTGTCATCTGCCGAAGATACCAAACGCTAATTGAGAACGCCTGTAGTATCATACTTTGGGTTGGTAGCTTATTCAGATATCTGATTTTCTTTCACAGACAAGAAGTTATTCCGAAAGGTGTGAAATATCTGTAACAATATGTACTCTTTCTTCCAGGTTGCAGCCCATAACTTGCACAGAGAAGTAAAACAGTGGTCGGCAAAGGACAACGAACTTATTGCTGCTGCACAAAGAATGGCAAAATTAATGGCTAATTTATCAGAGCTTGTTCGCAACGATGATAAAGGTAGTGTCTTCTTGAGGTAAATTCCCTATTGGCACTCACTTTTTTTTGTTCAAGGTTCCAAGAGAAATCTCATAGCTACAGCTAAAGCTATAGCAGATGCCAGTGCAGAAGTGACTAGAATAGCTAAACAATTGGCACGGGAATGCACTGATAAAAGAATTAGAACAAATTTACTTCAAGTTTGTGAAAGAATTCCAACGATTGCTACCCAGTTGAAGATTTTAACTACAGTTAAAGCTACCATGCTAGGATCTCAAGGTGAGAAATGATACTAATGTAGGTTGCTTTACTTTTGCTCAAATTGCAATTTGTGGTTTTCTCTCTATTAGCACAAGTTAGTGTATCTAGGAAGTTTTTTTCGAAAAATAAGGATATTTTTTTCTTATTGTCTATATAAAGAATTTTACTGGAGTTTTTTCCCAAGACAAAACCGCTATTTTAACACCTCAACACGTGTTTCGATCACCGAGTGATCATCTTCAAAAGGAAAATCTTCTTATTCACAGAAAAAAATTGTTATACTGTTTCAGAAGAAAACTTCTTAGACATATTTTCTTTCACAAGATATTCAACTCATGCTGTATATTTGCTTTTCGCACTGTCTTAGTTGAAGGAAAACAAATTAAAGGTAATAAAATTTCATTATCCGATAATGTTAGGCAAAAATAATGTACAACAATCTCAACATCAGATTATGATGCATTTGAAAAGTATTATGACTGTGATATATTATAAAACATTAATTTGTCTTTATCTTAGCTAACAGTAGATTTGCAATTCTGATACTGATCTCTCAAATTGCAGTTCCACGTTGATTTGTCTGTATCCTCATATTTAATTTTGAAAAAAATAAAATTTTCGAGCTTTGATGAACTTCCTCTCCAATTCCAGAAAATGATCTTATCCACTATACTCACAATATTGACTTGGAACAATCTCTTCAAATAAAAAATTTGATATTGAATTTGAGACAAAACTTACAGAGTTGTCCTCTTATAAATAACAAGATTTCAGCTACCAGAACGATGCTGGGGTTAATATTTACAACACGCTCAAATTTTAATGATCAACATCATTTTATTACAGTTGAAAATGTATTTATCGAGTATAGGCTCAAATATGGTTCCTTGGTTTGGTGTTCTAACATACATGTACAACACATCAAATAAATTCAAATAAATTTTGTTTCAAATATTGCCAGCTTTCAAAACATACAGAATATCCCAATCAAGAACTTATTACTAAACAGATTTTCATTTTTTGTCACTTGAAATTTATGAATATTATGTGCTTGTTTCTTTTTATAAAAGCTGGTCAACCATAGAATATACTGTTCTTAATTATTAGCTAAATTTAACCATCATTGTGTCTGATGACATTTGTAGCATGTAAAGGTAGATGTCTGTCGTATGAGAGTTGTTTTAATCCAAAGGTTCCCAAAATTTTTTTATCATAGACCATTTTTTAAATTTTGCTGGTTCCAATGGACCCCCTACAGCTACATTTCTATCATATTCCCAAAATTCGACAAAAAATGTGAAGATTAGATCTAACTATGGAAATTGGCATTGCAGCTGCTTTCCAACCACGAATTAACAGTTTTCAAATAAAAAGTGAGAATCAAAAAAGTTATTCTATCCGACTTTACTTTTTTGGCATCTACTCACAACACAAGAAACCAATTAATTCTCACTTATTTTATTTGGAGAACTTCCTCATTTGGTGTGGTAGTATATTTTCTTGTGTAATTTATTTAAATATTACTCAGTCGTAATGTAATTAAAATGAACATCAACAAAGTAACTTCTACACTACAATGACAATCACAAAATAGTCATAAATTTAATATGAGGGATGGTCTTGTTGATACATTGATAGCAAATTATCAGTATTTGGCTTCAGTTTTCGTAGGAATAACCGCAAATATCCCTATTCTGTGATATTTAATTTGCAAGTTCTTACATGTAACAGTCGCTGACTATGTCGTTGACTCTGCCGAAGATTCTTTTGATATTTCATTTGAGAATCACTCACATACAGGAGCATCGTAGGAGCTGAATGACTTCTGATCCACATCTCCAATTCATCTTTTGTAGTTTCAGTGTGATGGGAATTGAATTTGTTAATTGGATGAACTTAACCTAACTTCGTGCATCCGAAAATTAATTTATTTTATTTTAGAATCGCATACATATTGAAGCATCATCAAAATTTTATAACACAAACCTCATTGCATGAAATAAACCGAAATGAAATATGAGAAGAGTTTTTTTTCATATTATTGCATACCGGAAATCTGATATTCTGTATTTGTTTATAAATACAAAATATCAGATTTGTGGTATAATATTGATATTTTTCCTAAGTTCATCTTTAATATTTAAAAAACTAGCTTTTGTCACTCTGTGGTCCTATTGAATTTCTCAATAAAATATTTTCAACAATTCATCATCATTTTAACAATTCTCCTAAGGCCATACTTGTAAAACGTATAATATCATTTCATACTGTCTTTATTTTATATGTTAAAAAAACTTCAATTTGATGATATTATTATTTTTCGAAATGGTATTTGTATTCTTTTTATTGCTACATTTCAAATTGATACAATAATTCACTTTCCATACTCAAAAGAATAGCACGCATTAAAAACTCCATTCACGTCTTTATAACAACTTATTAATTAAGAATATTGAAACACTATCAACTTTTCATATTTTTATAAGGTTCCGAAGAAGACAGAGAAGCAACTGAAATGCTGGAAGGAAATGCCCAGAATCTAATGCAAAGTGTCAAGGAAACAGTCAGAGCTGCAGAGAGTGCCAGCGTGAAAATCCATGCCCAAACTCACGGAAGGTTGAGATGGGTACGAAAGCAACCTTGGTATGCATATGCCTAAGACGTTTCGAAGGAGACTTTTGTGTTCATTAGAGACGATGGCTTATTCAGGAGGGGTCACTCTGTCTGTCACCAACTTCCCTCTCATGAAAAGACCGGTTATCTATTCTTGATCTATTTTGAATACCACTTTGAATTTTTTTATTTTTCATTTCATTTTTCGAAAAGAATTTGATATATTTTGCGAGTTAAATTAATAACCAGAACAATTTATCTTTGACTAACTTTATTTATTTGATAACATTGACCTAACCAGAACTTAATATATATGATTAACGATAATGCAACTTAGATATGGCACCGCTTTGATCATTAAACAAAAATAAATTAACAGGCTTCCAAATAATAGTGCCAAAACTTGAAAGAATCGTTAATCATACTAAATATTCGTAAGTACCAAGACAATCCTGCAATTTAAATAATCTCTAATGAAATTATGTTCTCATTAAAAAAGTTTACCGATACCAACTAGCATAGGTTTTAAAATATACCACAAGTGATGTAGAATTGCCTTGCCCAGAAATAGTTATTTTTATAAGCTTTAAATATAGATGAAGATTTAAATTTGTATGTGCAATAGTGCCAAATTATCCAGCCGTTATGTATTTTGTTAGCAATAATTGTATTTGTTGAGCAATATAAATCAATGCCATTAGATATTCATATATATTTCCAAAATTTATGTATACAGCTTTTATCGTTTTAAAAATGATTAATGTACTTGAGTGAAACTTTTTGTAACAAGTAAATTAATAAAATATTATATTCCTTTTTTCTGTATGAATTGTAGAATCATCTGAATATTATGATAGAACTGAAATACTTGATAAAATTAATAACGTATTCAAAAACACATGAGATAGAGCTGTTACTAGATGAAGGTTTCATGCATGCAATCAAGAAGCATTGAAATTAATCAAGTCCCAGGCACTATACAACATATTTAAAAAACACATGAGATAGAGCTGTTACTAGATAAAGGTTTCATACATGCAGTCAAGCCGCATTGAAATTGAGTCCCTGCACTTTTTTGCTGTTTGGGTCGGATATTTCTTTCACTGATGAGAGGTAATAGTATAAAACCTGATTTACTCCAATAATGACATGGTCTTGCTGCTGGATGAATAAGAAACATACTTATTTCTCCCAACTACCTACCGTGTAGGTAGTTGGGAGAAATAAATATTTCGAGATTTTATTTTTGAATATTTATTTTCTCGTATAATTTCAGGTTGACAAAATTTCCCTTAGTTATTGACAGTCGGGCATCTAGTTTAATAATAGCGAACCTCAGAATGTATCTTATTTTTAAAAAGAATTTGGCACATTATGAATATATGTAAAAACAATTTAGTGAATAGTCTATTTTACGTTTACAAAATGCTCTCTTTAACATTTGAAGACATATCCCCATAAAAGAATGCTGTAGTTCACTTTAGTGAAAAAGAAAATGGTACATTATCAAGATGAACGTCAAGATGCACACATTTATTCAGTGGCCTTAACAATAAATGTGTTGCCTATCTCCTCTTTTATTTATTAGTATAGGAATCCTAATATACATAATACTGTTATAACAATCACATTTTGAAAATAGGACTCGTACTTTCTTGGGTTCATGACCACCAATTTACTTCTTCAAGAAGCATGTAAGAACTTCTCTTGGTTTACTGCGTGTAGATCGATTATTGCACCAATTTTTAATGATGCCTTCAACACGTTTTCCCTGTAGTTGTTCTGAAACATTCTGAATGCCGTTTTTTAGCTGATTCCCAGTATCTCGGAAACAGCAAGACCTACAAGATCGGTTAAATTGAACAAAAGTTTCCTATTTTGGGGAACTAGAATAAGCTCTTTTCAGATCGTGAATATAAGTGGATGCTTTTGAAATATTCGCCAAAAACTAGAATTATCAAACTTCATTTTTTGGCTCTACCGCCTACATTTCAGATGATATAAAAAAAAAGACAGAGGAACTTTCAATACTATTTCATATTTGTTATAATCTTATATAAACCAATTTGCAATGCAACATTTCTTATATCAGATTTCATCATCTTCATTTTATTTAAAAATGGATCTGGTTGAATGGAAGAGCAATTTCTGCCTTGATTCGTCATGCGCAGACGTTGAATTCTGCCATTTGTTAGGTTAGATTA
>WOGO01003156.1:325-10409 GCA_015342085.1 Leptinotarsa defecta | reverse complement strand
TCAGGTTTATTGTGCTTAATATAATTGTTATTTTCAGTTATTCATTTTCAATTATTCTTTTTTAGTTGTTTCAGGGATTTCAAATCATTTTATATAGTAGACAATGGAAGTCCGAACTAGTGAAATTCAACTCTTCACTGTGTAATTTATAATTCTCAGTATCCGCCATTTTTCTCTGCCAGTTTGTTTCGAGTACTTCAAAATAGCAATAAGACTTTGCCAATATTTATTACTCATCTGTTCATTCAACATTCTACTAGCATTTCACGCACCCAACTCATAGGTATTGATTCCATTTTTTTCAGTTATTCCTTATCCCCAACATAATAATATCTCAATAAAATTCCCCGCAAACTCATATTTTATGGTCGAAAAAATTATGAGCTTTTATTTTTATGATGCCGTTCCTAACAGAATTTATAGATTTATTTTGGCTGTTTGTTGTCCAATTTTTCGAAAATTCCGATGGTTGAATGTTTCATTGGGGTCTCGGTCACAATAAATTTGCATTTTATACTGAAATGCAATTCAATGAATCGGAGATTTTTCCTGTAAATAGCTCGTGAGTTCGTAGTGCTACTGAAATATTCGAAAACCAATCTTAATCTGAAAAATATGTCATTATATGTCATGTCAACATAATTCATAATTTTCCAAATAACACAATTTTACAATGAAAAATTGTGAAATATGTAGCGAATATGAGTTAAATAGTAAATTTTGGTTATGTGCTCAATATGTTCTGAGGGATCCCACTAAGACAAATTAATCTTTCTCTCTATTTTGAAGGATGTCTTGAATTTACTAAAGATTCTGCGCAATGAAGTACTCATACACTTCCAAAAATATACCAATTTAGTATTTAAAAAATTCATTTTAACATTTCTGAAATTTTTTGTTATTTGATATTTTTATATATCATTGACTTCAGGAGATATTGAAAATTCAGTCTACTACTGCATTTGATCTCTCAATTTGTTGAAAATTATCTTCACTGAGGAAAAATAGTTCCAATATTGAAAATATCAACTCCAAAACAAGCACTTTTTTCAAAACACCAATTGATGTCTTCAGTATGTGGATAAAATTGGATTTATTTTACGCTAAAGGTTTCAGTGTCACCTTTCAATAATGACTGTTCAAATAACAAATCGATAAATCAAAATTGGATTATGTTGAGGTATTATTCAATCAGATTGCCAAATTTTAAATGAAACAGCAAGTGTTCAAACGTGTTTCAACTGAATACACATTTAACTGCACTTTCTAAAAAATATTTTTTGTACAACTGTCATTAAAAGTGACAGTTTTAATGGTTGTCAAGAGTATTTAAAGATGATGTTTACAAAGTAGTGTGTTGAAAATATTTTTGTACGAATATCATTAAAAGTGGCATTTTTATGGTAAAATTATTAAACGATGATCTTTAGAAAGTAGCCTGTTAAAAATATTTTCAACACTAGTGTTAAGAGTATTTTTAACACGATTTTTTTCGACCAAACAGCAATAAATAAAATATAATTATTCAATTTTCAAGGAAGTTTTATTATGAACAATAGATATAGATACAGCTGATACAAATGTATTACATACACTAATTGAATTATTATTATTATTTAATATGAATAGTACAATTAGAACAACTGCTGATATTAATGCCTTGCGATATTGAAGGGCCATGTAATTTATTTGAACTAGCAGAGTTGACAATTTCATAATTTCATGGCCATTAACATTTAATTCTTGAAGTGACGAGGACGATGTTGTGACGCTGGAGCTATCTGTTGGGATTATTCTTCCAGCAATAGCCCTTTTATAACAAATAGTTTGATCGATGTAATCTTCAGGAACTGTTGTGGACTTCCATCCTCCGTGCTTATTGATATCCGTTTCATTTACTCCTGATTATGCTAGCAAAGAAGCAGAAGAACTTCTGAAATAGTGACCTGTATATTCCTCCAGTTCAGAGAGGTTCAGAAACTCAGCAATGGTAGAGGGCATTTTCCCAAAGGTATTTATACCAACTGGGTTAGCACTGCATTTATTTCAGAAAGAAACGTTGATGATTCATGACAAAAAGGCGTAATGCAACGTATTTATTAAAATAGTCAATGTTTTCCAATAATGCAAAAGAACGACCTATTTTCGTGTTTTATTTGGAATTTGAACAATCAATGATCAAGTCATTAAGCTAATGTCTTCTACTAATAAATGGTACAGCTCTTCACGCCGGCAAGCTCCATATATTCCAAAAATAGTAGCAACTTTCATCATCAAATATTTTTCATTTATAAACCTCTGGACTTTGGGCCAATAACTTTCATTTTTCCGCTTTGAGAATGCTATTGCCTTGAAAGATATGCTTGTATTAACTCCATTTTTAAAGAACGCACTCGACTTTATCATTGAAAACTTGCTTCACAAAGTTGACAAGTTCCATATTTTTGATTTCTCTTCTAGATAGGCAAAGAAGACGGTTTCGCTGAATTTTCCGTCGTCGTTTTTAAATCTACACCACTTAAGAAAATTAGAATATGCGATGCCGTACTGCTGAGCCGATTTTTTTGGTAACAATTCAATTGAAGCTCTTTTTACAGCCTCTTCAATATCGTAGAGAACACACAATTCCTCACTTTTGTTATTCATTATGCAAGACGTTGAACATCAGCAAGAACATTAAATGTGACTTTGATTAACACGCGTGAGCTGTAAACAATACTGTTTGTTGGTAAAGGTGATTCAGCGTCACCTGACACTTCACAGCAAATGCGATAACATGAAAATAGTTAACTGACAAGAGATGTCAAAATGTGTTGTTATGAAAATATCAAATTTATCCATTTTGTTATGAAAACAGGAAAGTTTCACTGAAAATTTTGTACGATATTTGTGTTATAAATAAGTTTTATTTTGTTCGTGAAATTGCTCAACTCGCTACGCTCGTTTCGCAAACTTTTTAACTCACAAAATGGAACCTTTTTTTTTTAACACTCATATCATAAAAAGTCATTAGTTGAAAAACGACTTCTTCATGAAATCAACTTGCAGAGACGGATAAACATAATCTACAGTTATTTAGATTCTAGAGTTGAATCTGCAAGTCTTCTGAATTGAAAAAAAACGAAAAGAACCGGAAAGAAAATATCCATATTCCAGTTTTCGTAACTCAACCACTTTCATACTCAGGCGAGGTCAAGAATGAACTTGAAATATTCCAGTCCCATCTAGTTGAAAAAAAATCGTGTTATGAAAAAAATACTCTGAAAAAATCAATCGCTAGTATTCCATAGATTTCACTACTGAGTATTCAATGGAAAAATTGAGGTCTTTGATAATTCTGGCGACCATGGAGACCATGGGCTTGTTCAATGCAGAAGGCAATATGCAGAATTCTGTATGTTTCCATTCAGCCCCTTCTGAAAAATTATAGAATGGAGATAGATCTAGAAAGACTTCCGGATGGGCATAACCTATATTTCAAAGTTTTTTCACAGATTCTTCGACATGTCCATAAAAACAATCAAGCCTTGTGTAGAACCGGTGAGTGTTCTATCAACGATTTTTACTTTCGCTGGCAATGAAAAATCACTATTGAAAGAAATTACTAGGGTTTTCAGATATGTGCTCCCTCTGGCATCAACTATGAACTCAGAACAGCATTTTCGAAAGATATTACTGACTACCCTTCTCGGCGTAGTCCTTGCGATGTTCACACCTTCTATCTCCACAAGCTTGCATATCTACTTATCTTTATTAGACTATCCATCAAAAGTGATCACAGAAGAGGCTAGCTTCCTGCCTTGAGGAAGCCCTTCTATGTCAAGGCTGATCTGATAGATTAGGTGATGCATTTTCAACTGCTCTATTGATATCTAAAAATACAGCCACAGTAATCTCGCCATTGTTGAGAACTCTGGTAATTTCATCTAAAAGGTTATGTAATACTGAATTCGTCGATTAACTAGATTGATGGTTGTTCATGTAGGATCTGCTGTAAGCAATCCTTCCGAAGTATACATCCAGTAGGCGGTTGGACGAGGGTGTTTTGTTCTCTCACTCGAATTGACTGCCGTGTTGATTGGTGGTTCAAGCCCCAGTCTGAATGGTCGATTTTCAGTTGCTATCGTCCAGCCCGTGTTAGGAATCACACGTTGAAAGGTAAGACCTTGTAATCTTTAGCCCGCACAAGTTTCTTCTTCTGAAGGTTGTAGTTCGTAGGGGTGCGACAGCTGATTAACGGAAAAACAGATTTAAACAGTATCATATCCAATCCCAGTAGGAAATACACTAGGCTAATTGGCCGTACCACTTTAGTCCTTGCCGCCTAATGACTCAACACCACGTCTTAGCAACAAACTCAGTGGATAAACATGTAGTGAACCAAGTACAATTTGTTCTTATAAACTATTGGATTCATATGATCTTCTATCTGATCAATGACAAACAATACTACTCAACTCTAGATAGAAACTAATAAAAAAAGTTGAACATCATGAACTAATATCCTTACCAACTAATCGAATCAACATGTAATGCACTAATCACTGATTTTCACAGTAACAAACAGATGAAGGAATGATAAAGAATTCAATTCTATTTGATCAAAGAGCAAGTTCCAAATTTCAAAAGATTGAGTTTCAAACTTTTCTTTCCAAAGGTAACACTCCTCATCTTGGTAACGAGATGGTTTGCAAATGAAGAATTGATTTTCAGATTCAACAAATTACTTATATGTTCTTTCAATCCAAAAGAAAAGGCCAGAACCACCCGTCAATCTGATCTGTGTTAAAGATCAGATTGATCTGTTCCCAGATTGATTAGCTTGTTCTCTGTTAGAGTATTGGTACATGGAATGTTTCTTTCTCGCTTGGGGACTTGTTCACGAGATGGATGCAATCACTACTTGACTTTCTCTATCAGATCAATTTTATATATTTTATATATTTTAGCATGGTCCTGCTGCTGGATGAATATAATTCAATATCCAAAGTGGTATTAGCAGGGAAAGGAGTTGTTTTACAGCAGGCGTTCGCCAGTACCTACGGTGTAGGTAGTTAGTAAAAATGATTATTTCGAGATTTTATTTCTAAATATTGACTTTCTTACACGTATGTATCTTTCGTTGATACAGACTTCAGACACAAATAGAACTGAATTCTCCCCCACTGTTAAATCAATTTTCTGATATGATCATTGGTAATTAGTTCATTAGATGTTCATCTGATGGGTTGTTATTTTTTTTTTATAATTTTCGAAAATGTTCAATTACTCTCCACCTGAACTCATGTAAAATTATTAGACAGTGAAGTGTTACTTGAATGATTCAGCATGGATTTTCTTCAAATAACATCCAATTCCATCTTATGAATTTTAATTCAGAAATGTAAATTTTCACATACACACATACCGAATAGTGTCATCCTTCTTTCGAAAATTCAAGAATATTGACGCAATTCCTCATAAAGTCTCGGTTGTCTCAACAGTTCATGAAATTTATACAAAAACAATTTTGTCAGTTCATTAGTAGCTAATTCAAATTGCCAACTGTATGCCAGAATGTAATGACGAAACTCGATATTGGGTAAAAACAACCACACTAGAGTAACAGTTGATTTGTTTGAAAACTGTCATCATTCCATTAATGGCGGAAATTCTGTTTACATGTGGTAAATATATTGCTTTCAGATACATCGCCCCGTCATATCAATTACTTTCGGTCAACAACGCAAGATATTGTTTTTCTTTCGTTACCCATATCACTAATACCCTAATAGAATTGGCAGAGTCTAATAGCTTCTGACCACAATACAACAAAGACCGAACACCAATTATTTTCATCGAAAGCACAAATATTAGCTGCACGTACTTTCATCCGGTGAATGAGAGGTCTATAAATTGAAAGAAATAATTGTCATCTGAGGCTGTACAAATGAGAAAATATTTTCGTAGGTAATGGAATTTCTCAGTACAATAGAACGAGCGAGGTGACCAAAATGGATTTATCAACAGTTAAGCGTATACTACATTGTCGTATATGACAGTAATGAAGTTTGTGGATTGAAATAAAACTATCAACAGATGATAACAGTTTTGTTTGTATACGTTTTTTAAGTGGAATTGGTTCAGACTTCCATTGTTATGTGCAAATCTTTTATTTAGGTAGCTCAAAGGACTTAAATTAAGCTGATAACAGTTTTCAGAATAAATATTGTACAGCAACTCTCTTTATGTAAACCCCACCTATGGATTTCACAGAAAACACAAACACACATCACCAAAGACATGCAAAAGTCCTAATGGTTTTTTGTTATCAAATCGTCTCTGGATCCCTGGATAAGAAATCACTTCTTATCTCTCAGCAGCTCCCACTGCAAACGGACAACTAGTAACTAGTTAATGAAAAGTGTGGTAATAAATAATGAATGCAACGTTTCTGGGCTCTAGTATCATCTAGTACTCAATTTGCGAAAAAACATCTAATTCTTTGCCAAGAATATATTTGTCGTATCGTTTAAATTACTCCAAAATACTATTTACCGTGATGTAACGTCATTAAGCGACTTGAATCATTCATATTCAGAATCACCAGTTATTGGTGGTTGTAAATCAAAAATATCAGTTTATATTCTGCCAAGTTGTCATAATTTTCCCATTTACACTTTCCACTAAATCTACCTAGAATATAATGTCAATATATTCAACTACTACACAATGGCGGAACTTTTGATAATTACCTGAATACATTAACATTTATCGACATAATATGAGGTAATAAGCTTGAGGTCAGTTCAGAAGATGCTCGAAATGGTTACCTTGAACTTTTTGACATATGAACAACCTATCCGATATTTCACGCTGAATAACGTAACGTCAATATTTCTACAAATATTTATTATTCTCTGCCGTATATCCAATATTGAAGCAGGTTGTTTCGTACACCTTTTGCTTCAAATAGCCCCATAAAAAAAATCCAAAGGTCTCAAATCTAGCGAGCGGGCTGACCATTCTGTAGGACCTCGACGGCCAATCCAACGACCGAGAAAAGTAGTATACAAATAGTTTTCTCACTTGTCTGGAGTAATGTGGTGGTGCTCCATTTTTTTGGAATACAATATCCATATCAAATTCATTAGGATTCGCTTCGACGATTTCAGTGATGAGAGGGTCAACCTATATGACACTTCCCCTGTCAAACTTTGATTAATGAATAAAGGTCCTACAATATGGTATCCCAGTACTCCTGCCCAAACATTAATTTTTCCTGGATATTGGAAAAACCGAAAACTAAATGATAATATTTTAACTGAACAATGATGTTCATTGTCGTACTAACATTTTTCGTCGTTTTTATAAACAAAAAATAATTTAACACACCTTATCAGGTTGTTTAAATTGCCATATGGCTGATAAAAAAATTTTTTCTAGAAATATCGATATTAATGTGTTTGTCTTCAGGAAATTATTGAATGTTCCGCCGTTTTGTAGTTGGTGAAGATATTCTAGGGTTGTAAAGTATTCGTCAGGAGCTTCAAAATGATACTTATGTCATAAGACCCCGTTTGAGTTCACCCGTCAAAAAATAAAAGGGGAGGGGACATTGAAGAAATGCACTGTATATTTATTCTTTTGTGTCCTAATATTTACTGATCGATAGGGAAGCTTGTACTCTAGAAGGTAATTCAAATGCTACCCTCACCATCGAGATCTCCTAAACTACAGGAGATACGTCGAAGCTTGAATTGGGGCAAAGTGGCGTTTTTTTGTGCTTAATAAAATACTGTTTCAAAATTTGAGAAATTTCGAGTATTTCCGGAAATATCCGGAAAAAACTGTAAATCGGAATTTTGGTTTATATTTCTTTCTATCGTTATTTGACAACATAGCTCGAAACCAAAAACACATTTTTGTTGATATTTTTTTTCAGCTACACGTTTTCATGTTCAGATTCACTATCCGACGTTTCGTCTTCTGGCAGTCATCATCAACTTTTTTCTATCACGAGCGCCATTTTGTTTTTTCATGCAGAAAAATAGTGCTTCTCATTCTGATTTAATTGATTTATAATTAGTTATGATTTGCTCTTCTGAAACAACAGGTAATAAATAAACAACTTCATCTTAGATGGTCATGTATCCATCGAAACAGCCCGAAAAATTAAACAGGCATTTGGCTGTCATACTGTTGCTGAATGCATTGTTTGACGTTAGTTTGCGAAATTTTTTTCTGGAGATTTCAACCTTGATGATGAGCCCCAAATTAGTCGACCTACAGTAACCTAGGACGAGGGTTTGAGGACCCTGGTGCAGACTGACTGGTGCGTAGGATGGTGGAATAACTGGGCGTCGAGGTCTGTTCTTCTTCGCTTTTGGGCAACCAAAACGATCCGTTTGTAGATCGCATCGTCACGTGTGACGAAAAGTGAAACCTCTGAAAGTAGAGTCGTTCAGGATAGTTGTTGAACACCGATGAGCCATACACTTAATAAAAATTGATATGAGTTAGATACCTATTGATTTCTACTGAGGACGGCTCTAGAAATTATTATGTTTGTGAAAATTGTGTCAATAATATGTAAAGGCGAGGACTCAACAATATATAACTCTAGAACTTTCTGCACCGGGTCTTATTGTGAGGAAATCGACGAAATGTACCAGAAATTACGTCAGCAGTAGCCGGCACTAGTCAACAGAAGAGGCCCGTCTGCACGTTTCACAAATCACCGTCCAAAAATTAAACGAATTTGGCTTTGAAGTTCTACCTCACTCTCAAGACCAATTTACCAACTACCATCTTTTAGAACTCTTCGATAACTTCCTCGCCGGTAGAACCTTCATCAATCCAGACCAAACAGAAATGGCCTTTGTCAACTTCATCGAAATTCGAGCACTGAATTTTACGCTACGTGTTACGTTGGCAAAAGTGAACTCATTTTGAATAATGTATTCACTGAGATATTACAGTTCGAAGAAGACACGTAAAAATGGACAAAACTTTTGAAACGACCTAATAACTCTATATTATTTTTCAAAATCACCGATTTTATCGAAGTTTCTTTTTTTTTATTTCATTTCATTGACGACACCGCTCCGCTAATATTTACCATTCTTTGAGTGCATTCGTGTTCAATGAGGATGAAAAGGTTGAGTTTTCCTTTCATAAGTTTGTATATATCCTTGACATTTGATATCAGATTGCGATTGACTTTATTATCAAGTTAGGTCAGGTAAGATCCAAAGTGAATGGGTATATTCAACCCGTCACCGCAACCCGCAAAGGGTTTATTGCGGCTCACACTTATTCACACTCGACCAAATAAACCCAGCTTCTTAACGAAGCCGATCAGTTTGTATGGTAAGTGGTCTTTCAGGTCAGATGGTAAGAGTACGGCTCTGCAGAACTCTAAAACCCGATTCGGTTCCCAGCGGGGCAGGCACAAAGTAGGTGCTCAGCTGTTTCATCATTTTCTTAACAAAGGCGACACACAGTCTTCCAACAGTCTGAGTCCCTGCATATGATGATTCAAATGACAGTGACATGCAAGAAGGCCTGGTAGACATCGTAGTTCATCCCTACTGTAGTCCAATAACTGTTTGATATCAATCTTTAAAGGGTGAATAAACGCCTTGGAGTGAGCCAATCCTGGCAAACTCTGCCAGAAGTCCATAAATATTCTTGCCATCCAGGTGTTCAATCTTTTTTTTTTCTGATTGATTCGGCCGTTACCTAATGAAGATCCGTAGTAATTTCAAAAAGTAAACATACACTGGAGGAAGCTACTGTGCTAGCGAAACATGTTGTGATTATATTTTTCGAATAAAGTTTGTGGAGATCAAATCGTGAGGTGAAGTTTTTGAAAAAAACATGTTCAATCTTTGTTTGGCAAAGCCTAAAGCGATGCCAATGACTGGTTCTAGTCCGATGAAGTTTCTTGAAGCACCCTTCTTTGCTAGGCTGCCTCATTGCCTTCCAGGCTAGTGTGGCCAGAAATCCATACCAGAGACAATCTGTTACGTTTTCCTATCGAGGAGATTCGTTTTTGGTAATTTGCTACCAATTTAGACATTGCTCGGTAGGAGAATATTTT
>WOGO01003155.1:0-14700 GCA_015342085.1 Leptinotarsa defecta | reverse complement strand
TCTACTGTTGAGTATAGGTTTTTCCTCGTCATCGCCAGATATTTCTCCGGTACTAGCTTCCCAGGGTCGCCCAGAGTGATCCTGACAAGACTGCATCCTTTGATTTCATCCCATTTCTTTAGGGATTGGGCATGGGTGTGACGTTTGGCTAGTTCCACAATTGCCGAAGTCGTCAGGCCGTAGATGCCCTAAAATTCTCAAACCAGCCGCTTCTTTGGCTAAAGAGCCGGCAATAGGAATACATTCACCCCTGTCGTACCCTTCAACCCACCGCAGAATAATATTATTATCTACAGAGGCTTTGGCTGAAACTTGTTGGCACTCTAGTACTCGCCCTGACATTTGCCAGACATTTCTTGGTTACTTCTTTTGTGGCGATTGGCTTAGCAGCGAATTCTGTTTGAACCATGCTGGTATTTTTTCTTTTTTTTTCCTATTAATCTTCAGGCTTAGTGATCTGGAATGAACTCCACATCCTGAGTCAACTTTGGTTTTCGAGCCGTCTGTATATATGCGTATTGCATTTTTAGCATCTGACTCTGTGTGTTCTGTTAAATTTATATTTTGTAGGGTTTATTGAACACAAACCTGAATTCAATTGCTTCAATGGCTGTCTGCAGTAGAATTTACGCAGTCGGTGCTTCTCGCCATAGGCTTAGCCTCAATTGACACATTCCTACTTCGAAGTTCACACGAGCCGTGCGCAATCGTAACATGGCCATTAACGCAACCTCCTTAACGTACAGGTCCAGAGGGGTCAGACCAGTAATTAATTCCATTACCGCGGTTGGTGTTGTTCTCATGGCTTCTGTGATGTTTAAACATGCCAATCGCTGTATTTGATATAGTTTTTGGATGGCCGTTGCTTGTAGAACTTTTGGTCCCCATGCGATGACTCCGTCCGTTAACATAGGTCTTATTATTGCACTTAGATTCAAGTGATCATACGAGGTAAAAGACCACACGGGTCCACACTGTCCTCCGACATTGCTCATAAGCCACATATGCCCTTTTTTTCTACTCTGTGGGTGAGAGTTACATGTTAGCTTCTTGTCGAGAATAGTACCAAGGTATTTCACCTCTTCAAAGAAGTTTAGTTTGCTTTTGAAGATTTCGGGAGGTTTAAGCCCGATAAACTTCTTTTCCTGGTGAGAAGGACCATCTCAGTCTTCTTGGGATTGATCGACAGTGCGTGTTCCTTACACCATGTTTATATTAATTTGCGCTCTATCGCACAGTGAATTCAGACATTTGCCGCTGTGCATAATAACTATGTCATCTGCAAATGCAATTGTGTGATTAATCATGGTATCTGTATTCGTCAATAACAAACAGTTTTGTTATTCAACTATAAATGTAGGACTTGGATAGAAAAATGTATTTTAGCAGCTGAGGGAAATTGTTCTGAATGGAGAAAACACTCCTTTTTTCAATTTGTGCGTATTTCCAGTAAAATTGACAATGTGAAAAAAATTTAACTCATTCACCGATTTCTCCGCGACGAGAAAAATGTTACAGATAGTAAAATTATCATAAGCAAACAAACTTCAAAAAGCGCATAGATGTGCTCTAGCCGTCGATCAGTCATTATAGCTAGGAAGAACTCTTCGAAGATTGTGCGCAAGTTTTAAATTATCGTTTAAATAAAAAAAGGTTCGGAGTGTATTCATTTCGTTCGGAAATTAATGTCTAGGTTATTGTGGATCAACATCTTTGGTTCCATTGCTTGCTTGCAGAAAATTATGCACAAATAATCTAAGAAACCACCTCCACAAAGACACTCGTGTAATAACTATAAAGAGTCAACAAAAAACACAGCTTAAATTATCATAAATATCTACGATTGTCAAATTCCACGGAAAATTCTTTAGTTTTGAATGGAAAAATAATACTTACGTCGAAAAAACTCTCTGAAGTTTCTAACACTATTTTTTTTAAATATGAGAGACATCCTGTGAGTGATGGAAAACTATTTCATAAAGGTTTCAAAATATAGCATTATTTTTTATTTGCTTGTTTGAAAACATTTAGTTATATTGAAATATCTAGTGTATTAATTAGATTCGTTCATGAATTTACTTCAGTTCAATTCCTAGATTAAAAAAATACCCAAAAATAGTTCTTTCATCTTTATAAATATATTTTATTAATATTTTGTTTCAGATAAAGAGCGTTGGCCCAAAACTAGTACCATTTTTGAAAACAGTTGCCGTTTACTTCGTCATTTTCATTCCAAAAGACAAACCGTCAGTTCTTAGCACAATTTTGAAATGCCTCCCCATCGTAAGCCTAATGCTGTTTGTTCTACTACATGGAATGAATTTAAAAGATGAGTAAGTTGATTTACTTATTTCATAATATAAAAAAAAATCTAGAAAATACCAGGAAATATGAAAAATATAGAAAACAAATTTTTTTTAATCATTTTGTGGTTTTCAAACGTTTTGTACGTTATTATGAGTCTAATTTGAAATGTAATATCTCAGTCAATACTTATTCAACACAAGTCGATCAATTCCGTCATCATAAAAATTGTGTACACGGGATTTGATGAAGTCGACGAAGGCCGTTTTTGCCAGGTCCTGATTGGATATGGAGCTACAAAAACACATGAAATTAAAACGAACAAAATAATGTTTTACTTAGCACATTGCCATCCTCAGATAAGAAAAAATATACTTTTTTTATGTATATATGAATAAAATGTTGCATTAAGTGAAAAGTTAATTCAAAAAGAGAAGTCGTGTCACATATCGCCAAAGATAATTTGTCAAGAATTGATAAATATTCTAATAGTAATTAAGTGAAATAGGACGGTATCCTGAGAAAACTTGATTATAGGGTGTATTTTTCTCGTAATCATTGGAATAAAAAAAAATTGTATCAAGAAATCGTAATTGTAGCTTTCAGAGATAAAAGTAATTTTTTTTGTGAATGAAGTGGTGAATTTCCTGATTACATTTTATAAATGAAAATGAGAGCTTGATACAAAAATAAATTATTAAAGAGCAACCATTCGAACGAACTTTGAATTGGGATAAATTTGGGACAAAATAAAATTATTTTCATTACACGATTTTTCAATTTCTAGTCTATTCTTAGATCTCATTTTCATTGAGCAAGTACAGTATTGTAGAGCAATAGTTTGGCCATTTTGCTAGTCTGTTAAGTAAGTAACTCGAACAAATGTCAAAGATTCCAATCTTTATGATCTTGAGCATGAGATCATAAATCGACGTATTTTGTTTAACAACTCAGTCGTATTCATACACCTTTAAATCGAAAAAAACTTCTCTGTGTGTTCTCTTACACAAACAACTGATTTGCTTTTACAGAAGCGAGAAGGAGAAGCGGAAGAGGGAATATAAATGGGACTATAATTTGACTCGTTCAAATCTAAATTGCACAATAGATATATTATGTTAAATAAATTCGTATCCTGTAGAGTGTGTGTAACAAATAGTTATTGCTTGACAAATAAAGCTAATATCGATAATAAGGTTACTTGATAATAAAGTTACTGCAGCAGAAACGTACTTATTCTGAATTTTGCTAATACAAACACTTTTGTTGATTCTTTATTCATACCGGTATCCAGGCCGGAGTGTTTCGGATAATTACGTAAAGAGGGTCATGTATGTGAAGCTAAAACTCTGAAGGTCTCCCGAGGAAGAGACTAATAAAAAACGAAGTGGATGGCAGCATTGCCATGAGCAAGGCTACTGCCCTTCCCCCCTCAAGAAAGCTCCTATCGACTGTTGACAGGAGGAACTTGGCCAAATGCATCCGAGAGGAAAGCAACGGTTAAGCAGACAAAGAGAGAAAATTATTGAATTACTCGAAATAAAACTTGATACCTGATTCTGTGACAAACTTTGAACACAGATAGTGCAGGATATACTAATGTTATGATTTATGGGATATGCGATGAATAAATGAAGTAGTAGAATATTGAATTGAGAATTTTTAATCGAATCATTATTTAGTAATTTACAAATTCATTATTTGAATTATTGATTTGAAAATGAGAAATAAATTCAAATCAAAATAATTTTCCCATACTTGACACAACTTTTTTTTTATAACATCCTTTATTTTGAGACCCCTTGTATTTTTATGCTACATTGTGGACTGTTGTGAAAGGCTGTTAACACTTGATTTTCAGTACATTGAATATAATATTTCCAATAGTGTGTTCCATAGTTTTTCAAGGTTGGCAGATAATGTGATTATTTTATCGGGGCTTATAAGTTTCAATTTTGTTTCACATTATTCATTTTGCAAATTTCAGTAGCCACTTCTATGACATATTTTACTATTGAAAAAAGGTGTTTTGTTTCATTGTTTCGAACTTATTTGCAATAAACATGACCGACTTTTATCTTTGATCTCTCACAGTAGACTTTGATCTAACCTATTACAAAGGAAATTATTTAAAATGTTTTGTTGTCTCAATAGTAATTACAAAAATAATAGGTGAACCTTGATACCCTCATTCATGATGTTGTTTTGCAATATTATTTGCAACAATCCTCAAAAAGTATTATCGATGTACAAAAAAATATTTCTTTGAACCTTATCAAACAATGAAAATGAACCAAAGAGAACAATATACAGTAACAAACGTTTCGCCTTCTACTGCCGCCAACATCAAAGTAGTTGTTTTCCGGCAAGCATTAACCAGAACCTACTGTATATGTACGTTGTGACATATGAATGTTTTGAGATCGCATTTCGAAATATTCATTTTCTTATACGTATGTATTTCTCCTCGATTCAATATTAATTGATAAATAAATATTTTTATTATTTTTCCCAAAGTTGCGCTGGTCAGGCTCTGTCTCCGAAAACCCGATACATTCGGGGCTTCGGGTAAGTGATCATTGGGTCCGAGAAGCATGTGCCCTAAGCAAACGCAGTGAGCCAAGAATGACAACCTTCTGCATTAGTCCGGCTATGTCTGTGGAGTTTGAAGAGAAAATTTCGATATTTCATTCGATTTTCTTCATCTTTCTTGATGATTTTCATCTGATATTGGGCTTCGCGAGACAAAAAGACATACATACTTATACTGCAAATATTGTTCTACTTTTTTCACTTTTGTATGGATGGCGATAGATATGTCCCAAATATTCATTACATTTTTTCAATTCCAAGAATACTTGCAATAATCTTTTTCTTTTTTCAGATACAAATACTCGAGAAGGATTCTGACGGGACTAATTTTTTGCTGTATTGGAGATGCGTTACTGATTTGGAACAATTACTTTGACTTAGGAATGCTGGCATTTATTATAGGGCATGTAGAGTATGTTAGAGCATTTGGTTTCAGACCTCTTAATTTAAAATTAGGACTGTTTTTATATTCTCTAGGAATAACTGGTAAGAATTTCACGAGAATATATGGTACTGAGATAGCTTTGTATTTTAAAAGTATCGTTGTTCGTCTATCATAGTGTTCTTTGTTGTGACTAATTGTTTTCAACAAGGGCGGGTCAGGAATCTCTCGCGTCAGTCGCATGACAGGAAGCATACTCAATCCACATTTAAAGAAATTAAAATACCTGGTCGACGGCGGGATTGAACTCACTGCGGTCTCATATCTCATTTATGAAGAATCATAATCCTAATATATTACCATTATGAAACATATTTTTCATCTGATTGTAATTCATTTTTCATTAGATGAACATTCGAGAAGTCTCTATAACAACAAATGTCATGTCGTCGTTTTCAGCGTCAACTTTTATTGTTTTTCAATGTCATAAATCGAAAATAATTATCAGCAATTTTTTTAAATCTAACGATACCACTGGATTCACATATAGTTTCGAAATGGTTCCTCATTAAAAGAAGTTATAAGGAAATAAAATTTTAAAAATATACCATTTGAATATTCCACCAGTTCAATTTTAGAACTTTCCTGAAAAATTTCACTGCATTCATTTGTTCACTTCGAATATTTTATCATAGTGACATCACCCCCTTCCCCAAAATGTTCATTTTTTTATGTGCTTCTTCAAAATCGTTCAGCTGTGTTTCATATTTAATAAACCTCATATTTGGAAAAACAACAGTGAAATTACAGGAAACTGATCGATGATAAATATTATATATTCCAGTTTTACTATATCTACTGCCAAATCTTCATGGAGTGTTTATGATTGGAGTTCCAATATATATTTTTGTTATAACCACAATGCTGTGGAGAGCAATAGCAAGAGTTCAGTTCTTTGAGGTAAGTTATACCTACAACAGTTTAGGTTCACTCTGTATACATCATGATTTTGTTGTTATTTTATTGTATGTTATAGATAGTCGCTCTAATCAAGAAATACTATATACAGAAGGCTCACAATATTTTTGTTCGTCTTGTAATCGTTTTGCAACTACACTGTGGACTTAAATAAGTACTTCCTCTTAACTTTTGAACGGGACAAGATATCGAAGTCGAGCAAAGTTAACATAAAAAGATATAATTTTTTGTACTTGTTGACAAGAATGACAATAGTGTTGCATCTTTCGTCGCCGAGAGGCCGCTACCAACTTTTATTTTCAAATGGAAGGAGGGTCGTTGGACAACTTGTTTGATAACTATTTTAGATTTCAGTTCCCTATCCACTTTTTCATTTTTTATTATTGGATTATTCGTTCCTGAATAACTTGGAGTTTTATAATCGTTTCAAGAATCTGCTAAAAAAACTATAAATATCAGAATTTCAAGAATACATGTTTTCAAAACCCATAACAGTTCATTCCAATAAATTTTCAAAATATTTTCCGTTTACTTCTTGACAATAATGAAGTCTATTCTCAAATTTATTTCTTATATTATGAAATGTTCCTGGAGTAATTTCGTTGTAAGTATACCTTTTTTTTTATTAATGACGTCTGTTGAGATTTTTTAAATAAATAGAAAACTTGCCAAAGTTCGTGCAGTGTCCTATTCAGGATGTGTTGCATGAAATGACAGATGAACTGCTATTTATGGCTGTTAAATATCTTGAATTGAAGTGCAATAAATCCTTTTTTTAATTACTTCTTTCGGAAAATTGATTAGTATGGGCAAATTTGATTTGAGTAGTTGCCAAAAGAAATTAATGTCTAAAGTCTAAACGGTCCGAAAAGACTAATGTACGGGGTCTAATAAATTTGCTAGTTGATACCATATGAAACCTCCCACATAAAAATAATTATTAGACGGGTATTATACCACGCCGCCCATGTCATACAAAGAAACTGCCGACATTCGGTAACTCTTTATTTTTTATGCCATTCGAATTGACTTCATGTATACTATATCTTGAGAGAAAGTTACAACATTGCCAATATTTGAGAATAACAGACTTTCAAGTTTCATTAATTTTTTTAATATTCCCTGTTCTGTTGGAATACTGCCGTGGTTGGTAAATCTAGGTTATGCTCGATCTCAAATATGATGCTGTGGTTCCCGTTTTTCAGCACAGTTTCACACAGAGACATTGCACTTGCTAATATTTCAACAAATTTTTAGGATTTATGGACTTGGAGCAAACTGGGTACATGTGCAGGTAGCATCTTATTTGCATTATCCGATCTTATCTTAGCGATTGACAGGTTTAAGTACAATATCGACTATGTACAGGTTAGTACAAAATTATTAGTATTTACTATTTTATGCAAGTCATTTCACCAATTTTTTAAATTATTTCATTTACTATTTTATTTATGAAGAACCAAAGTTTTCCCGGGTATTGATAAATTCAGGTAATAAATAGTTTTGTGCTCCCTATTTAATAATGGGTAAAAATGCACTTATTTTATTATTATTTTTGAATGAATGTGATATGCTTACATTAAAATCATTCACACAGCAAAAATAAGTTCATTTAATGATCTCCTTTCTTTGTGTAGTTATTTGCAAGGCTTTGTTAATTTTTCCATTTTCAATTATAATAACAATTTACCATGTAATATATTATTTTTTTTCACCTTTCATCTTCCATACTTGCACACCATAGCCAGATGAATACAAATAACCATATCAAACTTTCACACGACTTACACAGAAACTCTGTTTCATTTCGTATATCTAGTGACGTCACTGAACCGCTTCTTTGAGTCTTCACCCAAACTAATTGTGTTTGTCAATATTCTTCAAAGTCGATTTCATTCAGTTAAAATGACCCAATTAATTAGCAGATATTCTTTGTAAATTTAGCGCCACAATAACCCGACTTTTCCTCTGAAAAAACATGAAATTAGCTTCATAAAATGATTTGTCTATTATAGACGCAGTTCAAAAAAAGCGAACTGACAGATTACAAACAAGTCATAATTTTACAGACAGCTGGTTGGGTTGTTACGAATGATGTTGATATTATTAATATCGTTTTCATTTTAAAAACGATAGATTTTAGGGTTATTTCTTGTGATTTTTATGAATGGAAATTCGTAAAATTGTAAGTTAAGGCTCTCTTCCAATAAATTAGAAGACGTAGAAGATAGAACATGTATGTCATAATGAAGGTTACACACGTTTTTTATTTATTTCAGCTTTGTTGAGGTCACCGGAAACTGCAAATTCTTTGGAATCACAGCATATTGAATTAAAGAATAAATATTGTTTCTGTCTCCTCTCATGTCCCTTCCATTATGTTATAAGCCTTTCAAAGGATATACCTTTGCTTTTTCAGGTACTTGTGATGTCCACTTACTACGCAGCGCAAGTTGGCATAGCTGTAAGTGTAGTGGATGCAACATCTTCAGAACAACTAGCCAAACACAAGAAAATGTAAATGTGGCCTTTCAACCAAATATATTAAGCTCAAAGTTCAAGCCAAAAAACTAGACGTATTTTCATTTCTTGTAAACATTTTAAAATTTCATTTACTCGTAGGTGTACTTGTCTCCTTGTTACTCTGAACAGATCATAATATGAATAGAGAGTAGACAAAAAAGAACAAAATCATAATCCTATACTTAGTAATAAAAAAGTGTTCATTGAAGTCAAAAGAAAGCTTGGACGAATAGAAATGTTTTCACAGTAAGAAGTATATATATTCACTTAATTGTAATTCTTGACTTGTTATGGTAAATTCAAGCACAATAAATTAGCAATGTGACAACTGACAATTATCTATCAGCAGAAAGAAAATTGATGTTTAGGTAAACAAAATTACAAGTTGCATGTAGTATGACAGTGCGTGAAGCATTAAAATTTCCGAGAAACTTGAAATCTTATCTACTATTTCACGTGAAATAGGAATGTAGGGTTGTGCTTCTTCCTTTTTTCCTAAATCAGTCTAAATGTTACTTTCTGCCACAGAATTTTCAGTAAAACTTGATTGTAAGCGAACATGTGGATTTGTATCTCATATACATACTATTCTATTGTGTGGATTTCAAACTGTTTTTCAAAGCGATTATGCAACTTGTTGATTTTCGATTGAACAAAAATCATGGCACTTTTATTTATAATTTAAAAATTCTCATACTCGTTGAAAAGTCTTCCGATTTTCAACCTTTCTTTCAAATTTGTATTTAAAATACAAAATACTCTTGTACTATAATGGTAGACTACACTAAATAGATTACTTATGTAGGTATTTAACTATCTGTGATTCAATGTTTTAGGTATATTTCCATATGTGGTTAGGTTGTGATATAGGAAATAATTGAAATAAAGAATTATGAATGTTAAGTTTTGATTTAATTGATAGCAATGTGATAAATATTACTGGAGTTTTTTTCCCAACACCAAATCGTTATTTTTAACACCTCGACACGTGTTTCGATCACCAAGTGATCATCTTCAAAGAGGAAGATAAAAACTAAGAACTGGTGCGAGTTAATCCTATTTATGCTATATATAGTGTGACCAACATTTTGTCAACTATAATAGTTATTTATGTATCAAGGGCGTAAAATAGGCCTTTATGGACCGCATCGAGTAAGGAATATTAACACGCCATGGTCCATAAAAGCGAATTACGCCCGATATACATACATTTTATGCACGACCGGTATATGCAGATAGATACCTCTTTATATCTAAAACATGACAGAAATCCGCCAAGGCTGCCTTGAGGCTGTATATTCATATCATATCTAAAGAAATGAGCTTTAAACGTTCAAGCCAGTCTCAGATATACCTACACAGTAGGTCGAATAGACTGCCGCCTATCAGAAAACAACTATTCCCCTGGGTAATACCACGAAGTACGTTGGACTACATCCGGCAGGCGTCAGTGCAGGAATCTTCACAGAAAATTTCCTGCATATGCAATTGGCAATACAACTGAAAGAGTCGACCTTCAATTTTGAAACGGTTTTTTCTGTTGAATTAAAGAACTCGCCTAAAATTTCTAAAGTTGGCTCTTCTTGACTGCGTTTGTCAAGAGCAAGACCGCTATGCCCTCCGACGATACTGCTTTAATTATCAACAGCAGGAGTCTGGCCAAATACGCCCAAATCAAAAGCAACAACGACCATTAATAATAGAAAGAGAGAGAGACTGCATTTGTATCAGAAGAAAACTCATTCATGTGGTTTGTGGCTGTGGTTGACATTGACTTTGCGATTGTTTACTCGTCAAAGGTTTGAGATTGAAAGGTTGACAGAAAAATTGAACATTGAAACGTTAGGTCAAAGATCGAAGGCAGGGGCGTGCAATTTGTTTATCCTTTTATTGGTTCGTATAAAAACCTTTTGATTTCGTTAATATGAAGTGATAAATTACGTTTAGTATTTTCCAATAAATTATTAAAACTATAGTGTAATAAAATTTAGTCAAGATTTAACTCAAGTTTTTTACTCATTGGATCTCTCAACTTATTTCTTAAATGTTCTTATAACACAATGTTTTAGGTATGATAAGCAGTACACTTTTGAAACAATATTTGCTGTATTTCAATAGACATACTTTTCTACAAAAATTCAGATGGTAAGTTTTCATTTATTTATTTTACAAACACTACATAGGTACTAAATAATTTTATTTGTTACTTCGCACATGATACCTAATATTAGTTCAAATACATTTTTTAATTTAGTCAAAGGCAACTCTATCACAGTAAGGACCATACATAACAAATCATACTCAAATAACAGTGATCAATTATGTAAACTCTGAAAGTGAAACCATCCAACTGGATGTGCCTTAAGGCCTAATTTTGGGATTAATTCTTTTTTGTTCAAATTAGTAATGACTAGTTGTACATGCACAACACTAAATAAAATGATACTCCATGCGGGTGATATAAGCATTTTATTATCACATAAAAATCTAAATCTTATAAACATGAGTAACATTGCATCTGATGAATTTAACTATTGCAACATAAAATATCACTTTAGTATCGAATCTATTCCCCACTAACATGTGTGCTAAGACCATAGAACAGAGTCACATTTTTTTTTACAATATATGAAAAAATAACTTTGAAAGTACACATTGACTATCTTTGCTCCAAACTAGGCAATATAACTCATGTCTTACGAAACTTGAGGAGATTTGTCTCTATGAAGATCTGGGAATTCATATACTAGGGATTATTCAGTCGAAATTGCAATATGGTCTGATATTTTGGCATCTCTGCACATGTAAAATGAATCTTCAAAATTCATGTATATTATTATAAATAATATATTATTATTTAAAAAAAGTATTCTCCGATTGCCATATATTTTTTATACATATTGAATTTGATTTTTTCATCAAGGACCAAAAATACGGTGTCGAAGACAGACATTAATTATTATCAACCATTCTCTTGTGAGAGTCTAGCTCAGAATTCTAGGACAGAAGGTAGTAAAACATCATTAATTTTTTTTGAATAATTGCTTCTATACAGTAGATGAATTCCTTGATTTCAACCTCTCACCCAACCTTAATGTGTATTTTTATCTTGGCGACAGTATATTCAATAACTGATCAAGTTTACATGAGCATATAACATTCTTTGTTATAACATCTGGTATTGTAACATACACTGATATCTATTTACTTGACATAGAATGGCAAATCTAACATCAAACAGTCCAATAAGTAGCTCATACCAACGGAAATGTTAATAAAAACGACGTAATACTGGCCTGGCAAACTGATAAAATTATGAAAGAAGTTTCTGTAGACAAAGTTGCTCATATTAACGTACCAATAATTACTAACTAATACCAAGACAGTAGATCAAAATCCCTCATTATATAAATTGTCAAACTTATAAGTATATAATGAAAATTTTTATAGAACCATCTTCGTAGGGTCAGTAACAACTTAGCATTCAATTCTGAAATTCTTTATTCATCAAAGCAATTGTCGCTTTTACTGTTGAATATTCAATCATTTTGCAACAGGATCGATGAATTATTTATTTTCTTAGGAAGCCAGAAATTGGAAGCCTAAATTAGTCCTTCTGATTAAACACTGATTGAAGGTAGGGGAGTCTCTACATGTGCCAGGCTACTCACTAATTTAGTGTAGTGGATGACATTCATTGTGTAACTTTAATTTTGGTCAAAAACTCTCCTGGCGGAAGTGCTATAGTATATTGCTACTAGAAAAAACTTTCAAATTTAGCATTAAATTCTGCCCCTGTTTTGAAACTATACATAATTTACGTTTATAGGGCTCCCTCATCAGTTCTTAAAAACTAAGATTCATTGCTCTGGCAGCTGCTAAATAATTCATCCGTTATTCTCACTATTTCAATATCAATTTTGAAGACCCACACACTCCATAAGTACATCATTGTTAACTAGTGTTCTCACCTTTTTTGATTTAGTCATGTATACAAACTATCACACTCATATTTCTCAATACTCGGTTTCAATAATAGACTACATTTATAGTAATTTAGATCTCATCAGTACAGACTGTATTGTTATTTCTTCTGGGCTATCGGATCATGAAGCTGTGTTAGTTTTTTTCTTCCCAATTCCCTTTCAGTACGTCCAGTAAAAGTGAGAAATGGAGTCATTCCTTCAGTAAAGAGAACTACAATAGTACCTATCTGTCAACGTTGTGAGCGAACGAACTGGCATTCTTTGCTAGATAATTCTCAACCATCTCCAATGGGTTGACAAAAAAAATCAAAAAAGACCCTGTTTGAAAAATGGCATTAAAATCTCTGCCAAAAACCTAAGGTCATTACATAAGGAAATTTATAGGTCCTACCTAAACCCTCATTTGTTAATTACTATAATGAATACAGCTCAATTAAATAAAGGGTGCTAAGCAGACCTATTACAAATTAAGACTAGAGAAAACTAACACAATAAGGACACACATATTATTCACGAGGTCATATCTAGAGATTACCATAAAATTAAAGAATTGTGCGACTGCAATACGTTATCCTTCAATATCAAGAATTTTGTCTCACGTTGCTTTGCACTAAGAGTCATCTCATAAGAACTAGGCTATTCACATTCGAGAACAGCCTATTTTACTCTCAGAGATTTCCATATTAAACATGGAATTGCCTGCTGGGTTGTTTGCTCAACAGATTTATTTCAAATGATTTTTGTGCTTCAAAAGAGGGCTTTCTGATACATGTGCAAAGCAGCTACCAGGGACATGTGCAACCATTTTTTTAAAGTTCACGGTATATTGACAGTAGCTGCCTTATTCATTTTGGAAACTGCATGCCCAGGAGTGTCATTTTATTTGTGACCCCTACCCCGGAATATGTGTTTGTAGCTTCTAGACTTTTTCTGCAGATGGCGCAGTGGACATCCTACTGAATTAACTGCAGATAGATCTTATAACTGCTTGTAATTGATTTTGTTTGTTTGGGATATTCAAACGGTTCACTCCGTCTAAAATTACCATTCCGGTACTGATGAAGAGCTAATACTCCGAAACCAGTCTATCGATGATCATCCCAAGAAAATTAAATTAATTTCAGCTTTTCATACATAAGACATTATTTGCGACGAATCTTTCACACGGAAGATGTTGCACAGGCACCTGATGGTTTTACTTCAGCTCTCTGCTCATCATTAGCTAGGTTAATTGTTGTTTCTCCGTCGGGTATCTGCAAAATGGTAGGTTCACTTGAGAGGCAAGGGTGAGGTGTTTTCACCTGGACTTACATATACTTTCTTTGTAACTATATTATATTTACTTTTCAAGTATACAACAGGTTTGAATGTATATTGTTCTGGAAAATGGGTTTATTTTACAGGCAATGATTTTTGGGTTTTTTTATCCATATCCGTGATCATAACAAAAATTGACTTTTATTACAGCATACAATGGATGAACAAACGAGCACAGCTCAAGGAAGCCTATTGCCCAACATCCATCGAGCATTTAGCCAATATTATTACTCATGGTTTCTGGATTATTCCCAGTATCATAGGAACATTCGAGTTAGTTAACAGATCTAATGATCGTGACCATTTGCTCTCTGCCATCGTTTATGGTGTCACTTTGATATTCCTTTTCTCTGTTTCAACCAGTTTCCATTGCGTTTTTTACTGCAATAAATACAGGTAACTAAACTATTTACTATTTTTATTGATATGGTATGTAGTCTATCCATCTATCTATGTATTGTAACGAATTAAAGAATTAACTGTCCTAAACAAATTTATTTTTAACAATATTTCACTATCACAACTAATTTATATTCAACACTTAGCAACTAACGCTTAATTTATCTTCACTGTTCAAATTCTTTTTTTAACCGCTCGATTCGCTTTCTGGATACAGAC
>WOGO01003154.1:0-14700 GCA_015342085.1 Leptinotarsa defecta | reverse complement strand
AGTGCTATATTTCATTCCTCTTTTTTAAGTATTTAAATAATTTTTTGAAAAAAAAGGTTGAAATGATAAGTTTAAAATGCGTTGTTTTAGAGCTCTTTTATGAAAACTACTTGATTTTCTTCAGGAGAAACATTCCCCGGTGTAGAGGGCAGTTACAGTGTTCATGAATTGTTTTTTAAGAACAAAAAACAAGCATTGAAATCATATCTATCTAATTAGCTTTGCAATTCCCACATTATGTGAACATTATTTCAAACTTTAAAATGAGTACAGTGTACAGTAAGCTTTCCTTAAAAGATAAACATAAGCCATCAATGATTTTTCTATAGGCAAAAAATTATACACAAAAACCTTTCTTTCGTATCACTCCATCCGATAGGTGAAAATCCGTTCGGTTTTTGAGTTTATCGCGTTCAGACAGAGAGATAGATGCGGCGAGTGGATTTTGTTTTTTAATATGCGTAGTGATAGTTAATCCAAAATTTGTTATAACATTCACAAATCTTCTCAATGGTAAAATATTGGCATTATTTCTGATTCGAAGTCTCCTGCGTTGAGTTCATCAAATTTTGACAGTTTAAATAAAGAAAATCTCGTGATTATAATAAATTTCGAGATATTACCTTTCAATTGTTGTTATTTTTAGCTGAAGTTTGGAATCAATTAAAAGAATACATTCTGGTACTCCTGTTTCTTTCCATAACAATATTTTAATATTTTCTTTCACTACACTCAAATTCATTGAACAATAATCAAATCATCCTAACGGTGTAAACCAACCCTGCTTATCGTGATATGATTGGCTGTGCAGGATCTGGGGCTATGAAAGACAGCGACAAGCTCAAGTTGATGCTATTGGCGTGGAACTACCACAATAATCAAGGTAACACATACATAATATACACATTTCATACACGTTGTAATATATACAAACCAAGTCGATTCGTAATTTTGTATTTGTCTTGTGCAATTTAATTGTTAATTGGCATCTCGAATAAAATTCTCTTTGGATTCTTGGCGGAAGGAATTAAGTACCTAGCTAATGGATTTAGCATTGAACATTATGTATTTAGGTTTATTTTTCAGTACCTAGTTATGGTGAATGGGATTGTGAATTATTTCATTCGTTGAGTATAGGTATAGATAAATAGGTAAGAAAAAAATACTGCATGGAATACGAAGACTGAACGGACAGACCGTTCCAATAATTGAAAATATATTGCGACAGTTGTATCGCCAACAGCATATGCAGGAATAACGTCAGTGAAGAATCCTGCACTGATAGCTGTCGGATATAATCCAACGCCCTTCCTGGTATTAGCCAGGGAAATATTTTAATACATTTACTTATTGTGTATGTTGTCAAATAAAAAAAGGATTGGAGAAAACAAAATCCGGGCCGGTTGTCCGTGATGGAATAGAACTTGTAGTACCGAAAGTTTTGTCTGCTACTGCGGCAGACATCATCAATGGTATGTACGTTGACTGCAAAGGCGAAGGTTATATCTCTCTAAGTCCTAGTAACGAATGTTGTTGCTGAAAAGGTTTCAAGTGGTTTGAATTTCATGAAAAAAAAGAAACTGAATGAAATATAAAAAGTAAAAAAAATACTAAAAATAGCTGAATGAAAGTATTCGGATGAGTCAGCCAAAGCAGAAATAATGTTGAAAAAAGAGTAAAGATAAAAAATAATGAATGAGTTTCAAATTTAAAAAATGTAAAAATGCTAATTCGTAAAGTAAACAAATTATTGTGACCTGAAATAAAGGTGGATTAATAAATGGATTAAACAATAAATGAAATGTTTATTATATGGAATTAAATAATAATGGAAAAATAAATAAATAGAATGAAAAAAAAATATGAAGATAAATGATGAAAAATATGAAGAAAAAAAGATTTTGAAGCCGTTTACTTCAAAACGTTTTGATTATTAGTATCCACAATCGTCTTCAGCAGATAACTGTTCCACATGATTTTTTTAATGAATCCATCCAACGAAAAACTATGGTAGAACTAAAATCATCGGCACGAGATCAGAACAAAAAATGGACCAATCAAAAATATAAAGGGTACTGGGAAAATATATCTGCTAACATGTGGAAAAATCTTCAGAAAGGGTCCGCTGAGAAAATAATTAAAGACTTTCTTCAACAAATTTTGCAAATGCAAGGACACAAGAGGCAATCAATGTATAATAATCAACTCTAGACATAAACTTTGAAAAACAGTGGTAGAACCAAAATTATTGGAACGAGATCAGAACCAACAATAGATCAATGAAATATAAAGAGCACTGGGAAATATACTTGAAAACATATGTGAGAAATACTTTATGAAGGGTTCGTCTGAGAAAAAAATAAAAAAATTGCTATGATGGCACAGGAGGCAATCAATGTATGATCAAACAACTCTTGATATGGAATCTTAAAAACTGTGGTTGAACCAAAATCATTGGGACGAGATAACGACAAAAAATGGGTCAATAAAAAATATAAAGAATACTGGAAAAATATATCTGGGAACATATGTGGGAAAACATTCATAAAGGGTCCGCCTGAGAAAAAAAAGTAAAGATCTGCACCAACAGTGGAACTATTTTAGGAAACAAGATGGTTGGGGTGGGTATCATGAAAAGATGATTGGAATAAATCTATGAGACTGCAGTATTTTCCGGGTACTTGAACATCTGTAGGACCTTCAGTACTGATCTATTCTATCAATGTCGAAATCGGAATTTTCAGGAATCAATTTAATAGTTCATCATGTTAATAATGATAAGTGGCAAATATCATTATAGGACTTTTATGGACTGAATACAAATGAGTTTTTCAATTAATGAAACTCGAAAATTTTCTATAATTCAAATTATTTTATTCTCAATTCGACTGAAATAATCCAATAGCCACATAATTTATGTATTTTTTTTATTTTCTTTTCGATCATGACATCAAAAATTCGATTGAAAGTAAATGCTTCAACTATATTTTAAAATTCATATAAATATCCGCGTTCGCCAAGAATTCTTATTTGAACAAAAGCCTCTGTCAATTTCGAATTATATTAGCACGGTGGCATAGCTAGTTGTACCATTAAGATTTGGACATTTTCGAAAGAATTTTTTTAAACCAATAACACAAGGAACCTCACATTGAAGAAATTAAATTACACACATTGAATAGCTTGAAAACAACATACAATAATAAAACTCATAAAAAGGTAGGGTAAGATTCAATTACTTTGGCACTTGCCTAAAATATTGTCATATTTGAAAGTAGATAGCTTGCTCGTGAGAAAGTTGGGTTGAAGAATTAGTAGAGTTCATATCTTGATAACGCCAAATTCGTTATTGAAGCAAGTTATAAAATATCCCTGCAGAATCGTATAGTACTTATAATATAACTATTGTGGAAAACTTTTCATAATTTAAATAAAGTATTAAATTCCCCAAATGTCAATAATCATTATTGAAATTTTTAGAGAATGTGGTAGAAACTTTATATTGACAAATATAAATGATTCTTCCCTAATTCCTTTTTCCTCAACTTTCATGTTTGTGTTTTAGATGAGTCTAAGTGTATATTATTGTTTATTTTAAAGAAAACGAACCCATCCTAATATCTATTTATAATTTAATACCAAACCTGAAAACTAGGTTTAACCGGTTTTCATCGAAATGTTACATTGTACCCCAATAGCACCAGTTACATTAAAAACGTAACCATTGCCATCTATGATTGCTGTTTCAGAAGTTATTCAACGTGTTCTAATTTCAAATGAATTCATCACGGCTCGTTATTTATAATGAAAATATTCCCAAGTTAAAAATGCCCAATTCTTCAATTGTTACTCTGGCAATAATTAATAATGTATGTTTTCTGTTGATATTCGATGCTATTTTTGTGTGCGATAAAATTTAATGAATTCTTTTTTTGGTCAGGAAATAGGAATGGTAATAGTGATAATATCACAGATTTATCTTCGGTTCCCGGAAGTGAAGAAATGGTTGGGCTGTGGGCACAGTATCATTCTGCGTTAGGTTTGGCCAAAGGAAAAGCAACACCGCCTGCAATAAGGGATAATTCTGTAAGTATTACGTAATTAAATAGAAGATACAGGCATAAAAAGTTAATTTCTTTAATCGTGGCAAATGATGAGTTGTTTTGATAGTAATAATTAAAGCCCCTCCTATTTTTAGGTACTTTCAGTAGATCGTTTGATATTATTTAATAAGATTTTTTATCATTTCACTCCTTAGAATAAATGTTTTACAATTCTCTAGTTGTGTTGTTCGCAAATACTAACATTCTTAAGTGAATCACTTAGTACGTTTAATTTGGATCACGATATAAATATGTAATACCTGTTCATTCAATACCATTTACTTTCGAGCTTATATAGACCCATATCTGAGAATCATCTCTTTCATACCGATGATTTGATAATTTTTTATGATCAGTAAATAACCACAATGAACATGAGTTATTCTTATGATAACACCAATTAGAGAAATTTCTGGGTATAAATTGACCCGTTACTAGGTGAAAGTCGGTAACACTATTCATGATGATAATTATAAATTTTTTCAGTGTAGACTTATTTCCAAAACGCGTTTCTCTCTCTATATAGTACTACCCAAAATCTAAACAGGTTAGTTGCCGATTTCGTCTTTTGCACGTTTCAGAAACTGGGGCTATCTATTGAGTAGCAGAATTATGATTCTGAAATAGGGAAATGACTGCGATGTTTATTTTTTGGATTAACAAATTTTTATCCTAATAAAGTTGTAAACTGTTTCACCTGAGAATGATAAATTGCAAAAGTATTCTGATTATTTAGTTGGAAATTATATTGATGATAACTCCCATTTCTCACCTATACGAATCGTGCCAATTAAACTTAAAGTCGCACCTTTATGAAATTTATAAATTCATAAATGTATTGAAAGGATTCCAAAATAGAACTGGCCGATACTTGATGGAAATCCATATTAAAACTCAATTAATACGGTTTATTGTATGATTTTCACTAAAAAGGGTTTTACAAAAACCGTCACACATGTTTCGCTATACAATAGCTTTCTCAAGCGTTAATAATAAGTTCCTTCTGAATTACATCTATTTTATACTCTAACATATTACCTACTTGTTTACCTACTTTCTAATGAATGAATGTACCTGTAAAGGTCAGGTATAAATTCAATAACTATATGAGTAAATTAAATTTCAGAAAATACTGTGATTACACTTAAATTTTCTTATCTGGAAATAAACAGATTTAATAATGGCGAATTATTCAGTTCAGTTTGATCGTTTATAAGATATTGGGAGTTTTTAAATTTGTTTATTTCCATACTCTCCAACGAGTTAGGTTTTAAATCTGTCTTCTGAAAATGGAGGGGCTTGGATTCATGATTGAACTCATGTCCCTCTGTGATTAAATATGTGGAGTTTATTTTTCCATTCTGGAAACTATTTCTGTGATCCTTTATGCGGGCTTTGAACGTTCTTTCAGTTTGATGGACGATTTGGAGTGAAGAATACACAGTAACCCACTGGTAGGAAGTTGCGTGTATTGGTATAGATATGTGGATGATATCCTGGTATGTTTCACAGGAACGAACAGACAATTGATTATGTCCTTGAAATTCATCAATTCTCTCCACCCTTCCATCACAGATGGAAAAGGACAATCTATACATTTTTTGGACTTGACAATAACGAAATTTTGCAAAAAACATGATTTTTCAATTTATCGTAAACAGACACATACAGATATTATCATTAATAATTCGTTCACGCACAAAATAGCAGCATTCAACAGTATGATTCACAGATTGATAAATGTTCCCTAGTCGGAGGCCAATTTCAAGAAGAAGAACATATTAAAACAAATAGCTATTATCAAAAAACTTATACAGCCAAGCTTTGAAGAAAGTTTACTCAATTCGAAGAGATGAGGATAAAAGTTATAGAATGTCAACCTACTTAGGCCAACCCAATACGAATATTTCAAATTTTGTGCACAACAAAGATGTAAATATTGCTTTCAAAACCAACAACTTGGACATGCACATTGAGAATGACAAAGATAAAAGTTCATTTTCAGAAAAATCGGCAGTGTATAAATTATCATGTGGGTCACATCCAATGTTTTATATAGGTCAAACTGAAAGAACGTTCAAAGCCCGCATAAAAGAACACAGAAATAGTTTCCAGAATGGAAAAATAAACTCCACATATGCCACTCATTTGATCACAGAGGCACATGACTTAACCTGTTGGAGAGTATGGAAATAAACAAATTTAAAAACTCTCAATATCTCATGAACGATCAAACTGAACTGAATAATTCGCCTTCATTAAATCTGTTTATTTCCAGGTAAGAAAAGTTAATTATAATTACGGTATTTTCGGAAATTTAATTTATTCATATAGTTAATGAATTTATACCTGACCTTTTCAGGTGGATTAATTCATTAGAAAGTAGGCATATAAGTTGGTAATATGTTAGAGTATAAATAAAATAGTTGTAATTTAGAAGTAACTTATTATTAACGCTTGAGAAAGCTATCGTTTAGCGAAACACGTGTCGCGGTTTTTGTGAAACCCTTTATAGTGAAAATCATACAATGAACTATTAATTACTTTTAATACTTATAAATGCGAAAGTCACTCACTTAACACCCATTCATCTCTGTTTCTCCGTACTGGTAAGTCCTAGGAAGCTGAAATTTATTAAATAGGTGCTTCTTAGGTCTAAGATATGCGCGCTCATTCGCATACCCCCGCGACTTGAGAAAACAGCACAAGAAAGAGTCTAACGCGGTCAAATCGCACTATTTCGGTGGACAGTTCACATCACCTCCACGTGAGATGACCATGTCATCAAATTGCTCGTGTAGAATATGCAATGTGGCATGATCTGTGTGGCAGGTAAGACCGTCCTGTTGAAATCCTATGTCGTTGGTGTCCAGATCATCCAATTCAGGCCAAAAGAAATTGGTAATCATCGACCTATAGAGCTCGCTGTTGACAGTGATGACCTGGAACATCGTTGTCAAAGAAATATGGTCGATGACGTCGCCAGCCCAAAGTCCACACCAAACAGCGATCTTTTCGAAATGCATTGGACGCTCTTGGATCTCATGTGGAGTGTTATTGTCCCAAATTCGCTAATTTTGTTTGTTCGCGTATACCCATTCATCCAGAAATGGGCCTCATTGCTGAAGATGATTTTTCGATGAAAATTAGGGTCAGTTGCCAATTGCTCCAGATCCCATTAAGCGAACACATGCCGTTGTATATGGTCGCGTACCTTCATTTCCTGGGTCAGTTGAATTTTGTACGGGTGCAGGCCCAAGTGCAAAAGGCCGATTTCTTGTGAGCCACCTCTGGCGTGAAATTAATCTATTGAAAACACTTTTCCCTCTCCAGAACAAAAATGCTGTCTCTCGGTACGCGTTTCGATAACCAAGTTACCATCATCAGGAGATGACATTGCGCGTGTCGGGAGACATCATTTTTATTCTGATAAGGAGAAATAATTTTCGATAGATTTCACATTTTATACAAGTAGCAGTAAATGTCTTATATTTTGTTTATTTATTCAAACATGAACTACAGTACGAATTAGAAGAGCTTGCGTATTTTAGCTAAAGTTTTATTTAATTTGATTTTAATTTTAATTTGAGGAATTGTTATGTTCTATTACTCCAAATAATGTCCAAGGTATGTTTCTATTTACCCGTATAAAGCTAGGGCGAGTCAGCTGTGATCGATAAATTGTGTAAGTACTGAACCGAACTATTAGGAAGCTATGTTATCCAGAAGTACGCCCAGATATTCCCACAGGAACGGAATCAGGTTCATGTATACGAAGTGTCGAACATAAACTATTGTATATAAAAAAAAAGTTATGTAATTATTGCAGGTTATAATCCGTGGTCTTGGAATTTGCACGTGTGCGAAGCCGGGCTGTCATCAAAATAATGCGATGCGAAATGATAGGTCATCCTCCGTACAGTTCTGATTTGGCACTCAATGACTCCTTTTTGTTTCCGTTCGTCAAGAATGAATTTCGCGGACAGCAATTTTCGCCCTTGAAGAAACTATTGATGCGTTGTTCGAAAAGCAAGTTTCAAAGATATCAAGGAAAGTGGAAAATATATTAGGACAAATAATGGTTTGAACACATGCAAAAGTATATAGTTCATACAGAATATGTTAAATAACACAGTAGTATTCAATGACAAATTACTGTTTTTCATTATTAGACACAAAATAAAAATAATGATTCTCGTACTATATCATGCTAAATATTTCTTCCCAATTAGTCACCTACAGCCGTACATTCTTTTTGTCTCAGGAACTATTCGTAGGACTTGCCAATGATTGCAGCTGTATCGATTATAAAGATAATTTCTCATGTTAACCTTTCATTTTGCCTCCATATTTGGCAACACAAGTGGTTTCTTTGTTTATTCTCTTTGTTTATGTGTTTATGCTAGCAGCTTAATGCTTCTCATTCTCTCATGAAATTTTGGTCACACCTGTTTAGATGCACTCTGAATCCAGTGGCGTAGTGATTTTTTCAATAAAACAATCGCTAATAAAAAATCCCGATTTTCGACTAAGAAAAAATATCGTAGTATGCCCTGACACTTCAATAAACATTTCAAATTTTGTCCCAAGGTATATCTTTCAGTACTTGACATTTCAAAAAAAATTATTGAAATCGGTTTACAACTTCAAATTTTAGCGGGGTGTTTCCATTAAAAATGGGTTACACTGTATATATACAATAATGAACAAGAAAAATACACAGTAGCCAATCATATTGTTGCATTCAAAAACTTGTCAAGAGTATAAAAAGGCTGCATATTCTTCAGTTCATTTAGTAAACAGTTGTAATTGCTGGGTCCTATACGTTTTGGTGTACTTTGAGTTATCTTATACTTAATCGCTGTCAGCTTGTCAATACCAGAAGATATTTCCTGATGAACTAGTATTTCAATTGATGTATTATATTCTGCTCTTCCTAAGTTATTGTAGTTACCTATAGAATAGTGTATAACTAAAATACATGCACAATACATATTTTCAAATCACCTGAGTAACTCAGTATCTCTTGAAATTTTATTTCAAGATTATTGACTGAAACGAATGAGATGTGTAAGGAAAATGGTCCATTAGGGACTTCACAAAGAGTCAAGTAATCAATAACGTTGATTGGAAGTTCACCTTGGAAGTTTACACGAAATTCAGAACCCAACATTTTTAGGGTAACCCTTGACGAATCAGATCCATCAAACCTTTTATCCGATCGAATTGATGTCCAGGCGAATTCAGTTTATATATTTCACAATACGTGCAAAAAAATTCACAGAGAGAAGTCAATTATTGAGGGTAACATTAATGTGAAATATAAACGAATGATTTATGAAACGAAGTAGTTTTGGAGGTATCAATATTTATTGAAAATATTTTTGCCTACATTGTGCATTCGATATGAGTCCACAAACTAGCACAAAGTGACTAAAACGAAATGATACGACTACTGCGACGGACAACATTATCTTTTGAGGTCGAATTGCTATTACTTTTAAAATTCACTGAAAGTGAAAACCCTAAGTTAGAGTTTTGGGTCATTTTGAAAAAATGTGTTGTTTATTTTCAAAAAACATATAAAATTTTCGATTCTTTAATTTTGGCAATTTTGAGTTTCGTATTAGTTGTGGAAGTAATTAGTTTTGTAGTTAAGATGACCTGAAACCATAGAAGCTTCTAAATAAACAACATGCAAACAATATGAACTGTCAAACGTTCTGATGAGAGCTTTCCTTAGCAAATGAGAGCTTTTCTGATCAAACGTAAATGTTAAATGTTTTGTCTTCTTTCTTCATTTGTAAAAGAAAAAGTGCTATATAGAAACATATGTTTCATTGCATATTCTATGAAGAGTATTCACGTTTTTTTGTCGTCTCCAATGTAAATAAGGTACTTTCCAGGATTCCCATTATTTACATTTGATTGTCAAAGAGATATTTATATGTTAGTTATTTGAGAGAACCAGTTATTCAATAACTAGTCCTCCCAAAAACTTTCTATCGTGAATTCAAAAATCCAATTACTATGACTGTTGTTGAATACACAAACTTGAACCATCATGTAATGTTACATTCACAGGAAAGCGTAAAATTCTCATACCTATATTTAAAAAAATAACACTGATTCCCGAATTCAAACTTGGAATCTAACACATTTCGGAATCCGAAGTCGAAATTCTACCAATATGATATATAGAACTGACTGATACTTGATAGAAATCCATAATGAAGTATTGAAAAACATATTTTCAGAAAATGTCCCGTCTCGCCATCGTATATTTTCTGACATTTTCGAATGAATTTTCATGATGTATACAAAAAAACCTTATTTTTTCTGTTAACTGGATTCAGAAACGAGAAGAGGACTAAAGATTTCGAAAATTGTTAGATGATACATATATAAAAAAAAGTTGCAGAACGACATTCGATAGTCGGATTCAACATTCCGACCTATCAGCTAAGATGGAAAATTCTGTTCAATCTCTAGTCAATAAATTCTGAAACTGAGAAAAGTCTCTGAGTGAATCAGTGATCATTGCTCAAATCAAGCACTGCCCACATAGGAATATGTTGGGAATGAGAAATGTTAAGTATTCAGTTCTTGACTTATCTGTAATATATCCACTCTAGTTCGTATTTTTGTATCCTCTTGTGATATGAATGCATATACCCGCTCAAGCTCAAGCTCAATCATAATGAATCTGTAATAATATGTTTGAATCTAAGAAGAACAGAGAGCTCACCAACTCTACTTTTCAAGTCCGCATCAAAAATGATACACTTTCCTCAGTGACCGAGATAAAAAAATTGTGGTTTGATCCAAGATTTCACTTCACTCCCAACTATCTAAACCAAACTTTTCATAACGTCCTCAGGCAGCTGTCTTCAAATCGTGATTTGCTCAACACAAACTTAAAACTTAGATTATGTGAGTCACTGCTCATGTCAATTTGTTTTCTATTTACGGACCTGCTGCAAGACAATCGGACTAAAAACTTAAAGCAAGCGCCAAATGTGATGGCGAGCGATCGCACAGGTGAAGACTCTCCCAACTAAATTACTACTGGATTACGATAAGCCCCTTGCCGCCAGTGTCGTACCTACAATTAGTTTCAATTAGGGTAGCAAGTGGAACATGACTTCTTTGTAGTTTCTTTTCATATTTTATTTAGTATTACAGGTAGTGATATAGTTTATTAAAATGTGTTTTTTTAATGCCCCCTATTTAATTTATCAACGGGTCAACTCAAAAAATTGAAATTTGGGATAATGAAATTATTGCATTAATCCTTTATTTTGAAGTTAAATTGACTTATTGGGCGCGTCCCCAGGTGGGGATAGGAGAACGGCCAGGAGACTAGAGGCCCTGTCCGGGAAACCAATATGGCCTTACGGACGGGGTCGCCGAACTCCTGGTGAGTGGCAGAAATAAGTGGAGTGAGGGAAACTGAAACCCTCCAAAAGCCTTTGGAAAACATGCCACCATGGACCAGCCTACCCAAGCTGAGGTGTGAGAAATCGTGCCGATAGCTGAATGGCCGAAGGGTGATATGCGGTCACGAACGATCCCCTTGGGGAACCTCATTGTAATCAGCCTACCTATGGTAATGCGTGGCTCTTCCAGAGGTGACCAACTCTTCCCTTGCTACTTGTGGGAACACAAATGAATGAAACAACAGGAACGACAAAAACAAAAACCAATCCCGAGGCTGGACAGGAATGCTCACCTCAATCTGAGGCGGTGGAAGGGGATGAACAGAAATGTCCACTCCAATCTGGAATGAGACTGGACATAGTAGATTACCTCCAGCAGCAAGGACATTTCCTGCAGCGGGTGCCAAGAGCTCCGCTTTGAATAAAGGCAAGAAACCGGCTGCACCTGCAGGAAAGCTCCCTCACTTGTGCATCGTGAGACACCTCAAGGTTGCCAAATAGAGTGTGTGTTCGGCGAGTCTTGGCCTACGCCTGCCAGTATAAAGGAGATGTCTCCTAGTGACATGTTCACCTTCCTGGAAAGGACAGGATGGATGATGACCTAGGAGCACAACTCTTCGAAAAGATGTACAATGGGTCACATGTGGCCTAAGTGCTGTGAGTCTATACTCACCCTCCCTAGTCTTCAAATACCAGATATCCTTATCATTATATCATGCTTCAACATCGTAATTTAAACTTGAACCGTTCTATACGAATTGCTATTGACTAGAGAAAAACTGACTTCGAACGAGTTCAAATATTTTCTGCCACTATTGAAAAGCAATTGATTGATATTTTCAATGTCACTAATGAGGACATTGAAGCAGATCGTTATGAAATGCTGTATTATCCTTCACCTGGAAAATGCTCATTCAAATAGGACTGGTCGGCATTTCAGGGGTTTACGTTTCGTATGACAAACAAGAGTTTGGGATAATGATGATAGCCGAAGGAAACAATGAAGTACAGACATTTCAGAGACAACCCAGCAATTATTTGAACATTTCTCTGTCGTTTCTCCAGATAAAATCAACTGGAACTGAAATAATGATTCTGGAACCTGATGCTCTTGATAGAGAAAAATGTATTTCATCACGAGCTTCATGATTTCAAGGTTGAAGCAATATATGAAATACTAAAAATACTCCAAAAGCATTACGACTGATGAATATAATTCATTCGAAACACCGGTGTTTCAAGTTCATTTAGTTGAAATTGATGATTTGAAAAATGTGTAATGACGCAAAAATCTTAAGAAAGAAGGCGTGTGTCCACCTTCAGTTGAATCAATACCTTTTCTGGCAGTATTTATCTATTGATTTGACATCGGAAATCGAAACTGTATTAGTGAATGAATGTCAAATCATTCAGACCTAGATGAAAGCTGATGAAATTGAAACTGTCGACAGTTCTACTAGATAAATCTCTACTGCGATATGAACTAACACCGTGAAAAAAATAAAAAATAAGATTCAACTTGGTGACAGAGAGTTTGTTTCGGATAAAAAAAACAATAAGAAAATTAACAATTGATTTATAACTCAATTCGGAAGCTAGTGTGTGTGTGTGTGTGTGTGATGGCGTTGGTATAACCAATTTGCCAGTCTATTTTAACATGTGAAATTTCAACAATATTCCAATTTTTTTCAAGATGCATAATACACACGTCCTAATTTCTGAAGGATAGTATTTGGTTATTCTGAATCATTTATTTATTTTTCTCTCCTACCATTTCATGAATTTTTTATTTTCTTTCATTTTTATTTTTTCTAATTTTAATTTGTTTGTGATTTCTCGTTCGAAAAATGAGTTAAGTAAAAATTCACATTAACGCATTTTCCCTTCTCGTTTCATTTGTTTTTTTTTATCCTTCCTTTTATTTTATTTTAGCAAATTGTCAAAAACGACTCTTCTCAATAGGAAGACTCAACAAATTGTGTCTGGTCAGGATTCTTAGTCATTCTGGCCTAAAAGGCAATGAGGGTGTGGCAAGCAGCTTCATCGGACCAGAACATGTCTGGCATCGCTTTAGGCTTTGCCAAGCAAAGATTGAACACAAGGATGGCAAGAAGATTTATGGACTTCTGGCAGAATCTTCCAGGATTGGCTCACTCCAAGATGTTTATTCACCCTTCGAAACTTGATACCAAACAGTTGTTGGACTACAGTAGGGATAAACGACGATGTCAACGCCTTTTTACAGGTCACTGTCATTTGAATTATCATATGCAGAGACTCAGACTGTCGGAAGACAGTGTGTGATGAAACAGCAGAGCACATGCTTTGTGATCGCCCCTCTGGGGACAGAATCAGGTTTTCAGAGTTCGGCAGAGCCGTACTCTTACCATCTGACCTGAAAAACCACTCATCATACAAACTAATCGGCTTCGTTGAGAAGCTGGGTTTATTTGGTCGGGTGTGGATAGATATGAGCCACAATAAACCCTTGCGGGTTGCGGAGAGGGTCACTCTGGACCTAATCTGTATTCGTTTGAAACGTGAAGAACGCGACTTATGAGCTAGCTGGTACTTCCGTTAGTTTTATTCTACCATATATAGAGTATAAGTTATCGCTGAAGATTAAATCCATTTGGAAGAACGTTCTCAGGAAGTTTATTCCACATAAACGCAGTTCTCCAGATGAAAAAGATGACCCTTTTCTGGATTGAATCTAGGGTATGGAACCCTGGAGAACAATACTCCAAAGAAAGTCTGATCTGAGCTTTACGAAGCATCGAAAGTTGTTGAGATATGTACAGTTTTCTGGTTCGGAATAGTGTTCCAAGCTTTTGAGAAGCAGCCTTGGAAATTCCAGTGGCATGATTGTGCCAAGACATATTGGTGTTCATTTCATCCCCTAACGAACTTATCAAAGCCGAAAACGGAATTGTCCAACATGACATTATTACTTATGATGTACTGTTTGGAACCTTTGGTGTAGTAATGAATATTACTGTATTTTTTTCCCAACACCAAATCGTTATTTTTACACCTCCACACGTGTTTCGATCAACAAGTGATCATCTTCAAGAGGAAGATAAAACTAGAAACTACTCAAAACTAAAGCTATTTATGCTATTCAGGTACATCATACAGGTAGGTAATCAGTAATACCA
>WOGO01003153.1:0-14701 GCA_015342085.1 Leptinotarsa defecta | reverse complement strand
TAATGCGACGTGGGTGGTTATTTATTATTGTTTTTATTTTTTGTTATTAATGAAATGAAAATTTTGATTTGGCTCAACACTTATAATTATTATTGTTTTTATAGTTGTTTTAGTTTTTCGAAAGGATAATTTTGGTTCGGTTCAACTCTTTTGTTGAGTTGAAATTCCTATTATACATATTATACATTGAAGTATAGAGACAGAGATTTTTCTCAACACCCCAGGTGGATTCTAAATAAATTCTAAACATAAATCAAAAAATGAGACTAGAAAATTACTCTTAAAATTGTTTTATGCTACGTCGAACTGAGTAATGTGAAATTTGGAACGCACCATCAGTTTTTGAAATAATAGTTAATCTCTCGTGGAAAATTTGCAGTTTCAGGTTCGATGGAAAATCATGAATTTTGATTTCTATGCAATTGTCCAGTGTTTTCTTTTTGTGAAAGTTATTTATATATGGATTCATTTTTTTATATTCAATATGGATAGAGGTAAATATCTGGTTTTCCTTCTATGAATTTTGAGCAGTAAAAATTGTGTCTTCTCATCGGATTCTTTTCTCGTCTGCTTGAAATTCTTCGAGTAATGAATTTCTTGATGAGTTCCTCAATTGAAATTGGCAGGTAAGTATTATCATCACTTCTTCCTAGTAATAATTTTCTATATAATTATTCTATATTCACTGTTTATTTTAATAAATTTTAATTCAATTCTGGGAAAAACAATTTTGCATGGCGTCTCCTTTTGTCACCTTGGTTAGGATGTTTTGTTGATGAAAAAGTTGAGAATCTTCCACTTTCCTTAGTTACCAACTATAAATTTTTGTAATTTTGAATGTCCAACTTTGATATCTCAAAAACTACTGCTCCTACTATTAATTTCTAAATTCAGATATTTCCTTAACATTCATGTAAATACATATTCCACCTCACTTATGTAACATATACATTTTTCGTTAGTATCATTTTATGCCCGTAACTGGGGAAACGGTTTAAAACAATAATTTTCAAACTTTCCATTATTTCTAAATATTTACAAAAGTTTATGATGTCGATTCAAATTTTATTTGACAGATATCATTTTGTTTTCATTTGACATTAATTAACATCTTCTGCCGGGTATCTATTTTATGAATATAATAAATTTTCAATATACAAATTTCGAATTTCAAATTTTCCACTATTTCGTATTTGTTTCATGTCAATTATGTGAACTTTTAGACATGTATAGGGTGATCTAGCTGTACTTCTTTCTATGAATTTTCCTAAGCTGTTGTGAATTTCTCCATCTACTGTTGTTATTGAGTCATTTTGAAACAATATATATAGATTTTATTGTATGAATGTGACAAAATTTGTAACAGTATCAATTTGTTCCACAAGGTTTATTCATTAATAAACGCCGGAATAACAATTTCCAAGCACCCGTAGGTTCCTCTCTCCTTTTTGTTTGTAAACTGGTGGGCCGTGAGATTACAGAGTGAGCTATTGTTGTTTACTTTCATTAAATTAATAGACAGTACTTTTCCAATTGTTATTGAAGTATTTTCAATGCAGATGGGGTGCTCCAAACTTTGAAGAATCCCTTTCAAACTCTTTTCAGGTATATTTTGGCATCCAATTGGCGAAATCTTATACATTTTAAATTTTTTCGTAGAACCCATCCCTCTGAAAATATATTTTCATACTTGCAGCACACCTTGTAGTCAAGGTCATAATTAAAGATCAACTACCGTATCCCTGAAGAAATGTTGATATTTCGTTTCATATTATATTTCAAATATCTCAGCTGATTTGTCTCTGAGAGGAAATATTCCCCATAGTATTAATCCCTGATTTTTGCAATTAAGTCGGGCGACTGGAAGGGGAAACTAGATCGGTAAAATGCATCTAGGTCCTTTGTCACGGTATCCAAGCAATGTTCGGTTTGCAATGATAACCATTTTTTGTTCGTATGCAAAATATTCCAGATGTTATCTTTATCAGCTAAAAGGGATGAGGTCAATAGGGCAAGTGCCTGTTGGAATTGTTAGAAGTATGGTAGTGACGTAGAGAACTGTTCAATGGGCGGTTGTAAACTGTGTGATAAAAAACATAATACAATGTTGCATTCAGGGGAGCAAGACAAACGAGTTCGGGAAAGTTCGTTACATACTTCGGAAGGATCACAGGCAAGTTCATCTCAATCGGACGGATCCCAGTCATCTGAGACACAAAACACATTGCAGAATTATCAATGCACGGTTATCAAAACAGCAAGGGAAGTTTTATTGTCAACAGCATTGGTATATATTGTTGACAATTCAGGCAATTTTCAGGAGTGCAGAACTCTCCTGGATTCAGGATCTCAATCCAACTTTATGTCACTACATCTCTGGGAAAGGTTGCGGCTTCCAACACAAAAAATTAATGTTCCAGTAGTAGGCATCGGTCAGGTAGTCATCGGTCAGGGAATAACAAATATCACAATTTCAGTAAACGCAGTTATTCATTCCAAATCAAACAACTTCAAGTTCAGTTCTAGCTTTCTCATTGCTGATAAAATTTCGGAGAATTTGCCTTCCATAAATATCGAGTCTAGTTTTAAAATTCCAGATAATATCACTTTGGCAGACTTGACATTTGGTAAAAGCAATAAGGTTGATATTCTGTTAGGAGCAGCTGTTTTTTGGGATTTATTATGCGTAGGGCAGGTCAAATTAGGGAGGAATCAACCTGCAATTCAGAAAACCAAATTGGGTTGGGTCATAGCCGGTCACGTTATGGGTTCACCAGAAATGAAAAACGGTACCGTGGTATGCAATCTTTCGTCAAACATTCATATACAGGAGCAGTTTGAAAAATTCAAAAATTCTGGGAAGTGGAAGAATGTCCTCGGATCAAACCTTTTTCAAAGAAAGAGATGGAGTGTGAAATAATATTTCATGAAACAACAACACGGGATGAACATGGAGGGGTTACGGTCGCTTTACCGTTAAAGGAAAATATTTCCGATTCAGGCGACTCGTTAGTCATTGCAGTAAAAAGGTTTCAACAGCTTGAAAGAAAGTTAGATAAGGACATACGAATGAAGGAGCAGTATCATGGATTTCTCAAGGAGTACAGTGATCTAGAGCACATGACTAAAATTGGAACTTTGGAGGAGAAAAACAATACTGATATTTTAGATCATCCAATCTATTATCTTCCCCATCACGCAGTGTTTAAGGAAAATTCTTCAACAACCAAGTGTAGAATGGTATTTGACGGATCCGCAGCTACAGACACTGGGTTGTCATTGAATGATGTTTTGATGGTCGGACCCAAATTGCAAGACAATCTTTTCAATATATTACTCCGTTTCCGTTGGTATGAAGTAGTCCTAAGGGGGGATGTGGAAAAAATGTATCGCCAAGTAAATATAAAACCCGAACATAGGGATTTCCAAAGGATTCTGTGGAAGTATTCTTCTGATCAGCCAATAGAAATTTATCGACTCAACATCGTAACATATGGGACTCCACCAGCATCATTTTTGGCAGTAAAATGTTTGCAGCAACTAGGATCGGACAACAAAGAACATTTTCCTATGGCCATTCAAGCCATAATTAATGATTTCTATGTGGACGATTTATTGGTTAGTACAGGTTCCGTTCAGGAAGCAAAAATTCTTAAGGAGCAAATAAGTCAAATCCTCAAGACAGCTGGATTCAATCTAGGAAAGTGGGTTTCAAATCGCGAGGAGACTCTTGAAGGAAGAGTTGATAATGTTTCCAAGATTAAGCATTATTTGTCAGATGACACAACAAGGAAGGCATTGGGTTTGTTATGGAATTCTGAGCAAGATATTGTAAGGTACAGAATACAAATTGACCAAAGTCAAACAAGAATAACAAAACGAACTATCTTGTCAGTTACGGCTCAAATATTTGATCCATTGGGTCTCGTAGGTCCGGCAATCCTAAGAGCTAAACTACTTATGCAGCAATTGTGGAAATTGAAGGTAGACTGAGATGAATCTCTCCCTCTCGATATTCATACGTCTTGGCTTCGATACAAGCAACAAATCCAACACTTGGAATGAATTAAAATACGAAGACAGGCTATTTGCTTGAACCCACAGGAAATTTAATTGCACTGTTTCGCAGACGCTTCGGAAGCTGCGTACGGAGTAGCGATCTATATTCGGTCTACCGAGCAGAATAATATCCATCATCTAAGTTTAATTTGCGCAAAATCAAGGGTAGCAAACCATCAATCTTCCGAAGCTTGAGTTATGTGCGGCCTTATTAACGTCTAAGCTTGCAAGTGAAGTATTAGACGTTTTACACATTACTTTTGATAAAGTTCATTTTTGGGGTGATTCGAGCGTGGTTTTAGCATGGTTAAGGGATGAGCCATATCGATGAAAAACTTTTGTCGCAAATAGGATTGCTAAAATACAACATTCAACAAAGGGTCGTCAGTGGCATCAAATAGTATCCCACAACAATCCTGCAGATATAATATCAAAAGGCTTGGATCCTCACTCCTTGAAGTCTTGTGAGTTATGGTGGAATGGTTCCAAATGGCTTGTTAAGGGTGACAAATCATGGCCAAAATCTAAGTTTATAGTGCCAGAACATATTCCAGAAGTTAGGATCTCTCAGCAAACTTTTAGTGTTTGTGAATTAGAAACAGATGTATTCCAAAGATTTTCAAGTCTATTCAGACTTCAGAAGGTGGTAGCATACTGTTTGAGGTTCATACACAATTGTAAGTCCGTTGCATATACAAGAGCTTCAGGAAATTTAACAGTTGAGGAACTGAAAGGATCTTTAAAAACATTATCAATAATAGCTCAAAATCAACATTTCAGTGGTGAAATTCATGCATTGCATAAGTCTAGAGCAATTTCTGATTCCAGTAAAAGCATAGGCTTGAATCCATTTTTAGATGATAAGGGACACATTAGGGTAGGTGATAGGTTGAGAAAGTCAAGCATTCCCTTTGACCAAAAACATCCCATTTTATTGCCCCGCAATCGGACGGATAACAAGTCCTGTTAGCTATAATCAGATTAAATTATTGGCCGGTATCATGGCGTAGTACTATTAGAAATATCTTGCATGGGTGTGTTACTTGTTTCAAGGTTAGACCTTATGGTTTCAAACACATTATGGGGGAGATTTACCTGAAGAGCGTATAAATCCCAGTCGACTTTTCACCAATTGCGGAGTTGATTATGCGGGTCCTTCCTGCATCAAGGTCAGAAGGTTAAGGGGACAAAGGGTTTCAAAGGATTACTTATGCGTGTTCCTGTGCTTTGCCACGAAGGCAGTGCATTCAGAACTGGTAAGTGATTTAACCACAGAAGCTTTCATGAATTGTTTCGAAAGATTTACCGCTCGTCGCGGAGTATGTAAAAACATTTTCTCCGATAATGGTACAAACTTCACGGGTGCTAGTACTGAATTGAAGGGATTGTACACCTTTTTTCAAAACCCTTTAAATCAGTCTAAAATTTCAGATCATTTCTTACAAACGGCTATAAAGTAGCATTCTATACCAGCTCACTCTCCCCACTTTGGAGGTTTATGGGAGTCAGCAGTTGAGTCTGCCAAATATCATCTTAAAAGGGTAATAGGAAACAACACTTTAACTTATGATGAATTGAATACAGTCATAACACAGGTAGAATCATGTTAAAATTTCCGATCCCTCATTTCTCTCTCAGAAGACCCCGATAATATTAATATACTCACACCGGGTCACTTTCTGATTGGTTCGTCAATGGCCGCCTTACCTCAAGACGATTTGTCCCATCACAAGACCAGCAAACTCAAAATTTATCATCAGTTAACGCAAATGGTACAGCACTCCTGGGCTAAGTGGTCCAAAGAATACTTATCTCAGCTCCAACAGACAGGAAAAGATTCTTCTTCCGCAAGCACGTTACTGCAGCCAGGAACAATGGTGCTCGTCAAGAAAGAAAACCTACCCCCACTCAAATGGTCATTGCGCCAAATTATCGAAATTCATCCCGGTGAAGACAGTGTGACGCGCGTAGTGTCTGTTCGAACGCCCAAGGGCGTGTTTATAAGAGTTTCTCCTGAAATATGTGTGTTGCCAATAGAAACTGTTCCTACTGACTTTTTTGAAATCATCAATTTCTCGTATATGTGACTAATGTCAGTTTCATTGTTTTTATTTTGCATTCCAGTTGAAAGTAAGTTCTTTCAAAGGGGGCGGTATGTACGGTGAGAGTTCATTTAATTCATATTTTCTTCACTCTTTTCATTTCGTATGTCTCGTACCACCCTGTACAGGCAAGTGGTTGCATTCCAGAACACTTGAACCTCTCACGGTTCATCCCTCTCGAGAGAGCGAGATTCAATGTATGTTACTAAGTTTTAGTTCTGTCGTAAAAGGCAATAGTTAAACATCTGTTTGTTCTCTTTCATATTCACGCACTGTAAAAATATTCCAATACCTGCTATCGAAGTAAATAGTTAAATGTTGTAGTATTTTATTAACAAGGTAAACACTACAAAATTCAGTTCGATCATACAAACAAAACATACTATATTCGTATATATTCAAAACACAACTAGATATCAGGTGATCTGGTAGACTCTGAGTTATCAACCAGTCGTAATAGGGATCTCCCTATTACGACTGGCTGATTCGGAGGTAGCTAAATGACCCTCAGACAAACCAATGACCCGTGAAGTATGTTGGTATATAGTATACCAGTTGTTGTCCACGGCAGTAGTTAAAATATGTTTTTGCGAAATTCAATACAATCTTCAAACCCCAATTTTTTCCTTTGGGGGTAGAAATTCCTGATTCCCTTTCTTGATGCTTATTTACGCTATACAAAGAACCTACCTGCATATTTTAAGATCCTAGTAGCTTCTACTGTACGTTTATATGAGAGTTCCAGTCAATCAGTAGGTACCACTTATAAAATATTGAATAACATCAGCAAAAAAGCTGAAAGGATTGGAATGAAATACACTGGTAATTCTACTAATCCTACTCCTACTAATATTATGAATGCGTAGAGTTTGTGAGGATGGATGAATGTAATGATAGATTTTACTATTTTGCTTCTATTCTATTTTTACTGTTTTTAAATGAAATAAAATAATACTGCGAAGCAATCATCAAATTACTACTTTTTTTATTTTTTCATACAACTAACTTTTACCAACCATACAATTTTACCAACTGTTCAACACAAAACTAAACTACAATCAGTAGATAACGACAATCTAATGATTCAGAAATTATTATTTCAGCTTTCTATTTTAACACCTTCTCTTAATAATTACTGAATCATTGGGTCAAATTAACAATATAAAAGTAATTCAACAAAAGGACAAATACATAAAGTTATTCCGGAATACCACACATCAATGTATTCCTGAATCTTTGAAATTTGTTTACATCCAAAGGTTTTGTGAATATATCAGCAGTTTGCATGTCAGTTGAACAATACAAAATACTTATTAAACCTTCTTTGATTTTCTCATTTATGAAATGGAACCTAACGTCTATGTGCTTAGAACGTTTATTGCACTGATTATTTTCAATTATTTTTATAGCACTTTGATTATCAACGTTCAATTTTATTCTCAGTTCAACATTTGTGAGTTCTTCAATTAAATGTTACAAATATACCAGTTCCTTGATGCCCGTATGCACCGTGTACACTTAATCGGGATTAAAGGTTTAATCTAGATAAATGCTTTAATTTACCATGCACCGTACTAAAAGTCGGGCTTAAGCTTTCGAAAATCTAATCCTCCGTTTTTCATGGATTAAACTTGGATTAGTCTGTAGAAACGATTTTTCTAACCTAAAAATAAAAGTGTTTATATTATTTTGCCTTCTTTCTCTTACAAAAAACTCAATTATTTATAAAGCAATAATGGAAATCGAAGATCAGTTGTTTGTGGATGATGACCATGATATATTGGACATAATTAATTTTGGTTTTCCAAGAAGACAGTGGGAAAGAAGTGAATACTTTGATACCATGGACAACCTTTCTTTTTTCAGAAGATTTAGATTGCAAAAACCTACTATCCTGAATGTTCTTCATCATGTAGAAGAAGAAATTGAGTATGACAATGATAAGTAAGTAGATATCTACCTACATACTGTAGTATTTATCAGTACCTACCTAAAATATTAAATAAAATTATACTCATAGAAACAACAGTTTAACACCAATGAATCAACTCTTGACAACCTTAAGAATATATGCATGCGGAGGACACCAGCTGGCCATAGGAGACTTTATTGGAGCCCATCAATCCACAATTTCAAGGATTGTCCATCGAGTTACTAATGCCATTGCCAGGTCAAGACCCTTATTTGTAACAATACCCAATGACAATGAAAGACTTCGTGTAGCGACAGACTTTTATAACATAGCTCGGTTTCCTCGGGTCATTGGCTGTGTGGATGGAACACATATTAGAATGCAGTCTCCAGGTAACAGATTGAAAATGTGTTATAACTGGATAACAGTGTATGTTTGTAGGAGGTGAGCAGGCTGAAGCATTTCGCAACAGAAAAGCCTTCTTTTCTATTAACACCCAGGTAATCTGTGATGCCAAATTAAAAATACGAGACATTGTTGCAAGGTGGCCGGGATCGAGTCATGATCTTACTATATTTAATAATAGTAGGATAAGAGCTCAATTTGAAAATAATGAATTTCAAAACTCTATCTTATTAGGTAAGTACTAAAGTATATAGTCATTAGTAGTTATCATTTGTTTTAATTATGTTAGCAAGAATGTAGGCCACATCTATTAAGTTTTTTAATATAAATTTAAAGGTTGTTTGGTTTAACAATTTGTTAGAAATTTTATAATAACACATCTGTTTTATTACATTTTTGTAAAAATACACCCTGTATTCTTTTAGTTTGATTACATTATTTGATTTTTTTTAGGTGATAGTGGCTATGCCAATAAAGACTATCTATTAACACCGCTTTTACATCCAGACAATGAGGCAGAACACCTTTATAATGAGGCCCATATACGCACCAGAAATTCTGTAGAACGTGCCATCGGAGTTTGGAAAAGGCGCTTTCCTATACTTGCATATGGTTTGAGGTACAAACCTGAATTTGCAAGCAATATAATAATAGCAACTGCAGTTTTGCAAAATATTGCAATTGAAAATAATGAACCAGTTCCCCCACCACCAGAAAATATTAATGAAGATGAGCTCAACTACCTCATAGAACTGGGAAATATTGAGGATTTACGTAACGACCATGAAGAAAATAGAGCTAATGTGAGGCAGCACCTAATAAATAACCATTTTGCAAACCTGTAACGTTGTTATAAAATAAAGACATTTTTTAAATATTATTTTATAATTGAGTATGAAAAATATGTTTATAAGACAGTGTAAGTACGTTCGGAAGAAAAAAATGAACCAAAAAAAAATGAGTGTACCTACATACATATCTTTACACAAGCATACAGGTGTCCCATAATTTCAGGCTCAAACTTAATCATTTAGTTGTGGTGTAAGGTGTAAATGCAGTGGTTAATCTTGAACCTATAATTTTTTCACACCACAAAAAAAACAATCCTAACAAAAAACATAAATTTTAAATTGTAATAATTTTTGAAAAAAAATCTTATTTATCATCATGTGTAAGCAATGATTTTTTGTAACTAATTTCAAACTGCAAAAGTTCCAGTTTTAATTGCTTTTTTTTTGTATCTAATCTTAAATTTTCTTCTTGCAATTTTAACATCCTTAATTTATACTGCTGCTCTTCCTTTGCATAATTCTGTGATTCTACAATTTGTTCTAATTGCTTTTCAACTAATGCTAGCCTCTTATCTAGTAAGATATTGTACTTTTCAGCTATATCTGAAGATGTCAGAGCTCTTATACCTCCTATTGGTCGCCTTCGATTGAATGGTTTTGCCTTTGGGGTGCTGCTATTCTTAGTCGATACTGAGGTTGATAAGGATGTCTGAACTTTTTCAGTTTCTTTTGACTGGCAAGAGGGAGATACCATCAATTTTTGGTTCACTGGTTTTTGTAATATACCAGGCGGGCATTTTCTATATGTCTTTGCTGCCCTGTTTTCCTCTTCTTTATTCAATTCTTCTAGACCCTAAAAATGCAAATAAAGATAAGATCCTGTTTAGTAGTAATAAAGGCTCGAATAAAGGACATAAGCAAGTACTATGATAAAAAAATCTAGAAACTCACATTATTCTCAGAATCAGTTTCTTCAATTAAAGAACCAGTAGCAGGATCAAACTCGTAAATTTGGGTATCACATTCTGTTTTTCGCTTTTTTTCTGAAGGTTCCAATATTCCTGAATTGTCAGAGTCAAATTCTGAATAAAATCCTGATACAGTATGTTCATTAAGCATGCTGATTAAAATAGTGTCTGCTGCATCCAACTTCGGATCAGGTGGTGGTGGTCCACCTCCTGTTATATATGTACTTTTCTTAAGATCAGCAAACTTCTTACGTAATTCTTTTTTTTTATTCGCATACAACCGTTTAAGTTGTTCACTACTTCTGTAGCATATGATGGAAGCCTGGCTATTAAATTCATTTTCAATTTTTGTCCATATCTTATTTTTATCATCAATTGATGTTCTGTTTGTTTGTTTGTCTTCAAGTACTTTTTGGTACTTTTTACAAATATTCATTAAGCATACCTTTTCGCCAGTAGAAAAATTAGGAATACGATTCCTTTCATTTCCTCTTTCCATATTTACAATACAAATGACAGTATTTTTAATAAATTGATGGATGTAGCCGTTACTACGTGGTAGGAGATCATAATGAAAAGAGAAATGAAAATTTCTATGTTTTTTACCACTTTTATTTGTAACTAACGTTACTGCAGTTTCGTCCTATATGGACATTCTCAAACTTATACAATAAACTCTTTTATTGTATTAGTTTGAGAATGTCCATATAGGACGAAACTGCAGTAACGTTAGTTACAAATAAAAGTGGTAAAAAACATAAAAATTTTCATTTCTCTTTTCATTACGACAGTATTTTTAATAACTATGTTGTTGAACAATACAAAAAACGAGGTTATAATTTCACTTTACTTCCTTTTGACACTAGCTTTGCTATAATATGCAATGTTGCCAAAATGTTAATCCGGATTACCTAAACCATCCGCGGTGCATTAGTATTTAATCTAAAAGACGTAATTTAGATTAACTAATCGCGATTAAATTTAAATACGGTGCATACGAGCATAACACAGGCTGGTGCTCACAGCGTTTGATGAAACTTTAATTTCATTGGCTTCAGGAGAAAACCGAGTTTCAAGAAATCCGTTGAATCGGTTACTGTTGCTTCAGTTTCACTTTTCATCAGTCCAAGTACGTAGATGACTAAACTCGTATTTATCAGCAATGGCTGATCAATAGCTGAGTTGTCTCAGTATTTAGGCTCTAGTTTTTAGTTACTGTCATAATGATAATACCAAATTAAACCTGTGAATTTCTGTAGAAGCATTTATCTATGAAATGATTACACAATTTTTCACAAAGAGAAAAAATATATGCAAGGTGTTTCGTATGCATATTTGTATCCGCAATCTTTGCAGATCCTTTCTTCTTGAGAAATAAACTTAAAAGTCAAATATATTTAAAAAACCTATGACTTGTGATATTATGACAGGCTCGTTCCAACCTTGAGTCACCAACAGATTTCCAACAGTTTATAAATCGTTGTCAACGCGTATGTCTGTTAAATATTGATTACTAATTAATTTGAAATTTCTGATTGGAACAGCTGATAGTTCAACTGAAGTTTGGCATTGAATTTCAACATGACCTTTAAAAATAAATCTAATCAAGTGTATTTCTGGAGAGTTAAAGAAGGTTGCAGTATTTTATATCTCTATTCTATTTACGAATCAACATGGAACTGGGTGGTAAGTAGGTCACCGCAATAATTAATTTTTGTAATTAAAGATGTTCATATTTTAGGTTCACTTTAAGAATTCCTAATTTTTCCTGCGCCAGCAAATATATAATTTATTTTATAACAATTTTGCAGGTCATGTTATTTGCAAGTTGCATGAACATAAAACAAAAACAGTAATACGGAATACGTATTTGTCAGATTAATGGTTAGAAGATAATCCTCAAACTATTCTGATAGATTTCGAACATGTTTGAATCTTGGATGGAACAGAAAACTGATAGTTTACTAATGGTTGGAAACTCATGTTGGAACACAATCACATTACTGCGCAGAATCCTGACTGTCAGAAACTGTTTCTGACGCTGGTTGGAACGAACCTTATAATAATATTTTAATGGGAAATTTGGTACAATTCGTTATTAGAACAAGTTTATTGATGTTTGTTGAAAATTGTTTAAATATTTACTAGTTTTTTGGTGTATACCGTTCGTAAATTTGGAAATTCAGAATTTTGAAAACTCAAATCCAAGTATCCCGCAATGCACCAATTTTCATCAAGAATAAAATTTTCTGACAAATGGATGATGAAAAAGTTTTCCATATGGTGCAGACTTTTTGAAACTCACATGGCACACATACACACATACATGTGCCACTGTTTTTTCCAATCCTCGAAACAGTTCTGATGTGCACTCAGTGATTCTGTTTTTATCTCTTCAATCGTCGCAAAACGTCGCCCTCTTCAATCTTGAGAATAAAAAAAACTCGCAGGAGGGAAAATCTGGTGAATACAGTGACTGAAGTATGATTACGGTGTTGTTTTTAGCCAAAAAATTACGAACAGGCAATGATGAATGAGCAGATGCATTATCGTGATGTAAAAGCCATAAATTGTTTTTTCGTATTGCTTTTCGCAAGCAGCGCATGACTTCAAGATCATACTTCTTATTGACCTTACGACCATGTGACAAAAACTCCTGATGCACTACGCCACGATAATCGAAGAAAACAGTGAGCAAAACTCTGACATTTGGTCCAACTTGGCGTCGTTTTTTTGGTATTGGCTCCTTCGGGCTCTTCCATTGGGAAGATTGGACTATGGTTTCAATGCCATAACCATATACCCATGATTCGTCACTGCTTAACATCCCAAATTTACAAAGCGATAGATAATGGAAAACCTAGTCTGTGTATATTTTTAGATCTCTCCGAGGCCTTTGATACTGTGAGCCATACACAGCTACTTGAAACCCTGGAAAATATTGGAGTTCGAGGAACAACTTATAATCTAGTAGAAAGTTATCTATACCAAAGGAAATAATTTGTACAAATTGAAAATAAACTCGGTTCAGAAGAGTTAGTACACATTGAGAAAGTTACAAAAACCTTAAGAAGTATGCTGTTCAAATTCAAATATTTGAGTAAATTACTTGACACTCGCCATTTGAAAATCATTTATTCCGCTCTAGTGGAATCTCATATTCAATATGTCATATCGAGCTGGGTAGGGGTCGCTGCTATTCACTTGAAAAAGTTAGAAACAGTACAGAACGAATTCTGAAAATTATTTATGGAAAAGAACCAAACTTTTCTAGCAATTTACTCTTTTCACAAGCAACAATATGTGATGTAAGACAAACATTCCTTAGAAACATATTTAAGAATATACACAAAAATAAATATCAATTAAATAATATCTACCACGAACATTTTACTAGGAAAAAAAAGAATATCATGTTAAAACATCTCTGAGTAGTACAGAAATCAGACAACGAAAAATAACTCACCTGATTCCAGAAATCTTCAATTTTCTGACCACTGAACAAAAAACTAATATTATGAATATGAATTCTTATCAAATTTCGAAAAAAAAAATCAGGAACTACGTTCTTAACTTCAATCGAGACCTGGTTCGCTCTCTCATTGACTAACTGAACTTCTGAATCTTATGTTATTATTAAATCTTCGTATGGATTAATATAGTTTATCAATTTTAATATTACACGAATTGTTTGTTTACGGTTTTTGTTTATTGTTAACTTTATCGTAGTTATATTTAAAACAAGTGTCAAAATGTTAAGAACCAATATAAAAATTAACAAAGTGAGACAAGTTCAAACCATTGTATATTGTAAATATAAAAAAATATATATTGTAAATTTAATTGTGCAAATCCCACGCGCAACTTTAGTTTTAGTAGGAATTCCATGTTTATTTACATCCCAATAAAGATTAATTATAGTGTTGATTATGTCGTAACAGTTTTTTGTGAATAAACTTATAATTATCATCATTATTATATTATTATCATATTGTTATTTATTACGTATTTGATAGTTTTTGCCAAATAGTTTTTAAACGTGCTCATTACTAATACACTAATATTATCAATCATATGAAATTGTTGATTATGATTTTCACCGCCAATTTGGCATATTATAATTATAATATTCTGAAAGTTTCAATTATTGTATTTCAGTATTATAATAAATTTGCGATCTTTTTCAGTTAGGCAATTAATATGTTCAGAAAATGCTAATTTCATAAAGATTAAGATCCATCCAAAAAGCTTTCGAATCACCACATAAAATGTGACCATTTTTTCAAAATTTAGATGAATTCAGGGTGTAACTGAATAAGTGTTAAAAATTTAAGGAGGTGATTCCTCATCGAAAAAAAGATAGGATCTTCCATATTAAAAAACTCCATTGGAGCATCCCTTGTTAAGATACAGCCCCTTAAAGGGGGTACATAAAATTTGTATAACAATTTTTTTCACAAGCAC